>CABHPR010103716.1:0-17155 GCA_902168415.1 Peromyscus melanophrys | reverse complement strand
AGCCACACCCCAGCCCCTCACTGGGGGATTCTAGGCAGGGGCTCTACAGCTGATTCTAGGAAAGACCTATATCATTAAGCTGATATCCCAACTCTCTTTTCACCTTTTTGAGATTTTTTTTTCATAATCTCATGTAGCTCAGGCTGATTTCAGACTTGTTATACATGAGGATGACCCTAAACTTCTGATCCTCCTGCCCTGTGACCAGTTACTGGGGTGCCAGGGATCATGCATGCTGGACAGGCATTCTACCCACTGAGCTACATTCCAGCCCTCTTGCTATTTCAAAAATAATTTTTTAAAGATTTATTTTGAGCCCAGGTACAGTGATGCACTCTCAGCACTCAAGAGGTAGGTGCAGCCAGATCTCTGTGAGTTCAAGCCCAGGCTGGTCTACATATAATTTCCAGTACAGCCAAGGCTGCATATTGAGATCCTGTCTTAAAAAAAGTAAGACTCCCAACCAAACCAAACCAAACCAAAGATTTATCCTTAGTTTGGTGTGTGTGTGTGTGTGTGTGTGTGTGTGTGTGTGTGTGTGTGTGTGTACGAGTGCAGGTGCCCAGGCAGACCAAAGGTGATGGATACCCCAGAGCTGGAGGCATAGGCAGTCATGAGCTATCCCACCACAGATACTGGGAACTCACTGTAAGAGCAACAGAGCCCCTCACTGTGGAGGCATCTCTCCATCACCCTCCTTTTACTTTTTATTTTGAGACACGGTCTCTCTAAGTTTCATTGACCAGCCTTGAACTCAACCTGTAGCCCAGGCTAGCCTTGAGCTAGTCCTGCCCAAGTCCTGCCTGTAGGGAGGGGGAGGTAGAGGGATGGAATAAACAAATGAAAACAAACAGCAAACAACATCTGAACATCTAACAGCCAAGAGCCTGTCCCCTTGGTGATAGTGACTGTCAATTCTTTTTTTTTATTTTTATTTTATTTTTTTGGTTTTTCAAGACAGGGTTTCTCTGTGTAGCCCTGGCTGTCCTGGAAATTGCTCTGTAGACCAGGCTGAACTCAGAGATCTTCCTGCCTCTGCCTCCCAAGTTCTAGGATTAAAGGCGTGCGGACCACCTCCTGGCTATATTTTAATTGTTAATTTATTGTGTGTGCCTGCACACACATGTGCCACGGCACCTGTGTGGAGGTCAGAGGACAATTTGCAGGAATTGTATGATGGCTATTCTTGGTTATCAACTTGACTACATCTGGAGTTAACTAAAACCCCACAACAGGGCACACCTGTGAAGGGTTTTAAATTATATGTGTGGGTGGGTGTCTGTGTGTGAGTATGTGCACATGAGTGCACGTGTCCAGAGGCCAGAGCCCCTGGAGCTCATTGTGAGCTGTCTGATGTGGGTGCCGGGAGGCAAACTGAGGTCCTCTGGAAGGGCAGTATGTGCTCTTAACCACGGAGTCATCCCTCCTGTCCCTCCTCTCCCTGTTTATAAAGTCTTACTGTTCTAGAAAAATAAAACAAGCCACTCCTTATCCAGGACAAGAAGAACAGTCAGGTCAGCTTCCCCTCCCATACTCCCCTCAAGACCCTTGACAACGTGGGCTGGAGAGCCAGCTCAGTGGATAAAATGCTTGCTGCACAAGTGTGGGGACAGGCGTTCTGATCCCCAGAACCCAAGTCAATAAGCCAGCAGGCATGGCAGCCGCCTGTAATCCTAGTCCTCAGGCGGCAGAGACGGAGGAACCCCAGGACAACTGGTCAGCCAGACTAGTTGATTCACTGAACTCTGGGATCAACTGAGAGAGCCTGCCTCAATGAATACAGTGGAGAGTGATGGAGGAAGATGCCTGATATCGATTTTGGGGCCACCCCCCACATACACACACTTCCACACATACATATGGGGAAAAAAAAAAGACACTAGTAAACCAGAGAGAACATCAAAGATCCCCCTTTCCAAGCTTGAATTTGGGAAAGGAAGTCCCATTCACCCACAGACCAACTTCCCAGACTCATGCTGGAGCTGAGGAACTAAGAGACCGTTGTTAGTGAGGAAGTGAGGTGAGGGTGGCTGCTCAGACCCAGGCTTTGGGGACACCACTTAGCTCTTCAGTGCCTCACAGGACAGGCCTGCAGCACTGTCAGCCTCCGTTCCAACGAAGGCCTTTTGGTGACATCTTGTGAACAAGGACAGAAGTGCAGTCACACTCCTGAAAGGCAAGCCTGCTGTCCCTAGTCTCCGGTCTGCACGGCAGCCAGGCTTTGGGTCCCACCCAAAGATGGACTGGATATGACAACAGGAATCAACTCAGAAAAGGGAGGAAGCAGCGGAGACCGGGAGGATGACCCTCCCCAAAGCCAGGTCTACGACGTCAAAGCAGCTGAAGATGTGTCTGCCCCATGAGAGACAGGAAGACGCCCTTGGCTAACGCACCAGCCCTCTCAGCGTATGCTAGGCATAGATCCCAAGCAGTCTCCACAAAAAATGAGGCCAATAGGCTTGACAGCTGTGAGAGCTCTTGTCTGTAATCCCAGCACCCTAGCACTGGGGAGGTTGAGGCAGCAGGATTTCAACTCAAGGCTAGCCTGGGCTACATCCTGGGATTCTACTTAGACAACAACATAAACCCATAAAACAGCTTCCAGGGCTGGAGAAACGGTGGCTAAGAATGCTGGCTGCTCTTCCAGAGGACCTCGGTTCAGTCCCAGCATCTACAGGGTGCTCACAACCACTGCCACGCTCCAGTTCCAGGCGACAGGACGCCTGCCCTCTTCTGACCTCCAGAGACGCCAGACACACACAGGTGCAGACATGTGTAGGCAAAACCTTCACTCTCATTACACACACACAACTAAGTAAAAGTGTGTGTGTGTGTGTACACTCTGTAGAGCCAGGGCTGGCGATGATTGACAGGTGGAGAGTGACACCCCTAGGCAATCGAGTGGCTACTGGATTGTGCCCACTGGTGTGGCTTCTGTGCGGTCCTGCCAGCAGCAACAGGGACCAGGGCTCCATTATGTCACTTGTAGCTGTCTGAAAAATTTCTTTAAAACTTCATTTCCTTTGATTTAAAAAAAAAGATTTAATTTTATGTATATGAGCATTCTGTCTGCACCTTGGCATGCAGGGCCTGCAGGGACCAGAAGAGGGCACCAGATTCTCCAGAACTGGAATTTTGAGATGGCTGTGAGCCATGTGGGTGATGGAAATCGAACCTGGATTCTCAGGAAGAGCAGCCAGGGCTCAGCAAGCACTGAGGAGCCGTCAAATTTCTTTAAAATTTAAATAATTTAAGTACAATAAAGCCAGGCGGTGGTGGCACACACCTTTAATCCCAACACTCAGGGAGGCAGAGCCAGGCGGATCTCTGTGAATTTGAGGCCAGCCTGGTTTACAGAGCGAGATCCAGGGAGGTGGGGGTGGGTAGGGGTGGGAATTATCTTTAGGATTTAAAAAATCTTTTAGGGACCTTGATTCAAGTAAAACGGGATCCTTGGATGCAGAATTTCAGGGTGAGCCAGGACAAGCTGATTTGGAGTGTATCAAAACCAGAAAGTGGGTTGGGTTGTAGCTCACTTGGCAGCATGCTTGCCTAGCCCTGAAGCCCTGGGTTCCATCACCAGCAATTTATAAACTGCTATGGTGATAAATGTCTGTAATCCTAGTGCCTGGAAAGTGGAGACAAGGGGATCAGAAGTTCAAGACCACCCCTGAGGACAACCTTGGACACTTGGGACATTGTTTCAAAGAAACAAGCTGGGTGTGGTGGCTCACACCCTTAGTCTCAGCCTTCAGGAGGAACAGGCAGGAAGATCTCTGAGTTCAGAGGCCACCTGTCTAGAAGGATAGTGCGACACTGTTTCAAAACAAAGAGGAAAAAAGGAAGTCACCAAAGTAAATAAACCAAAATGAGAATGTGAATGTGGGCTTAATTATTTTGTTTTGCTGTTGTCTTTGGATTTTTGGTTTTTGGTTTTTTTCAAGACAGGATTTCTCTGTGTAACAGCCCTAGCTGTCCTAGAACTCGTTCTGTAGAACAGGCTGGCCTCGAACTCACAGAGACTGGCCTGCCTCTGCCTCCCAAATGTTGGAATTAAAGGTGTGTGCCATAATGCCCAGCTGGCTTAATTTTTGAAGTTTATTTTTGTGTGTTTGGCTTTGGCTTGCATGAATGTATGTCCACCATGTACATACCTACAGAGGTCAAAAGAGGGTATCAGATCCTCTGGGACTGGAGTTAAAAAGACAGTCGTGAGCCACCATGTGAGTGCTGGGAATTGAACCTGGCTCGTCTTAACCTCTCCAGCTCATCTGTGTGGGCTTCTTAAAGATGGGTGGTTAAGTGTCCCTTTTCTGAAAAGGGAGCAGAGATAGAGGAAGGGGTATCCCCTAAAAACCCAGTAAGTAACAAAATTCCAAAAGCTACACAGTCACCACGAAGACACTTAACCATTTCCCATCTGTGCCCTGGTTCTGTGAGTGTCCAAGGTCATGCTGGAGCTCACTAAATGACACTCAGGGATGTGAATGGACCTATTCATCCCAGCATTGTTCATACACCATGATGCTACCTGGGGCAGGTATAGAAATGGGCCTTTACAACATACTCAAGGTGGCTAGGCAGGTACCAAGACACCAAGACATGGCTTAACTGCAAGTCTTATGGATACAAAGCTTCTCCCTATACCTAGTGTTCCCCTAAAGCCTCTGCCCACAGCACCCCAGCAGCTGAGGAGAGAATCTTTCTAATCTGTACTCAAGTAGAGGAGCAAACTGCTAAGTCCCTCCTTCAAAAGAGAACATGGGGCTGGGAAGATGCTCAGAGGGCAAAGAGATTGCCACACAAGTGCGAGGACCCGAGTTCAAGTCCCCAGATCTCACAAAAAAAGGTCAGATGGTCACTGCAGCTTTCCAGTAGTTCCAGCATCCAAGAGGCGGAGCCAGGGATTCCTGGAGCTAGCTGGTAGCTGGACAGACGAACTACAAGCTCTGGGCCCAGCGAGTCTCTTGCTTCAGTCTATTAAGTGGAGAGCAACCAAGGAAGACACCAAAGTTCATCATCCTCAAGCCTCCACATGTATGTGAACACTTATGCCCTGACATGTGCAAACAAGCAAACACACGTGCACTCATGTATGCACACACAAAACGCAGACTTTAATAATTATCCACACTTCCCAAGAAAAAACACTCTGGCCTCTGCAAGCACCAAAGCACCAGACACATACTTGGTATACACACACACACACACACACACACACACACACACACACACAAAACACATACATAAAAAATAAACAAGCTGGGGGTGATGGCACATGCCTTTAATCCCAGATAGAGGCAGAAGCTCTGTGAGTTTGAGGCCAGCCTGGTCTACATATCACTAGGGCTATTTAGAGAGACTGTCTAAAAAATGAAAAGCAACAAGTGAAATAAATAAATTAGTTTATTAACCATTATATATACAATATTTCAACATATAAACAATGAATCAATCTAATGCTGGTACCTGTCACCAGGGTATTCCAGACACACTCTTCCCCCACAATGTCATGGCCAGCTGGCGGTAGAAATGGCCAGGGCACACGGGTGAAACCGGAGTGACGGGGGCTGCACCCTGCGGGCCCTCTCACTGCTCCTCCTCACAGAGCCCAAGGAGCCCTCTCTCTGCCCAACACTGTGGTGCTTCGGCATGAGAAGCTTCTATTTCAACACCAGAAAGTTCTGAGATGGCTCCCATTTCGTGATGTTCTTCTTGGGGGTTAAAACCAGAAGGCAGAGGCAGGTGGATCTCCGAGTTCAAGGCCAGCCTGGTTTACAGAGTGAGTTCCAGGACAGCTGGAGCTGTATAGTGAGACCCATCTCAAAGAGAAAACCTGAACCCAGGCATGAGGAGTCATGGCATGGGTAAGCTGGCTGCTTCCGCCAACTGTGGAGATAGCACTGCGGGCCGAGTGCACACCCTCCTCCACAGCAGCCCGAGGTCAGAACTAGTGTTCTTGGGGACCATGAGGGCCTGTGTCCCACTGGCACCTCATTACAAAAGCCACATAGGGAAGAATGCAGACCCATCAGTAGCTCTTTTCTGTTACAGGACACCAAGTCCCGAAACGGCTTAACACCGGCCAAAGCCACTGCTAATGAGGTTCGCACAGGTCCTCAGATCCTGAACTCAGCAGTGCTATGGTAACCTAACCCACGTCAAAGCTGCTGAACAGCCTCATTTACTCTGTTAAATAGTTTGTGCATCTTGTGTGTGTATATACATATGGGTGCACATGGGTGTGTGACGCCACAGGTCAATCTGCAATGTCCCTCCTCAGGAAGGGTCCACTTTGTTTTTCGAGGTGGTGTCTCTCTGGCCTGGAACTCTCCAATTAGACTAGGCTGTTGGTCAGAGCTCCAGGGATCTTCCTGTCTTCAGCTCCCCAGTATTGAGAGATTACAAGTGTGCACCAACCTCGTCTGGCTTTTTTTTTTTAAAGATTTATTTATTTATTATTATGTACACAGAAGAGGGTGCCAGGTCTCATTACAGATGGTTGTGAGCCAGGATGTGGGTGCTGGGAATTGAACTCAGAACCTCTGGAAGAACAGTCAGTGCTCTTAACCTCTGAGCCATCTCTCCAGCCCCACGTCTGGCTTTTTAAAACATGGACTCTTGGGGTTGGGGATTTAGCTCAGTGGTAGAGCACTTGCCTAGCATGTGCAAGGCCCTGGGTTTGGTCCTCAGCTCTGGAAAAAAAAAAAAAAAAAAAAAAAAACCCAAAAAACAAAAAAAAAAAAAACCAAAAAACCATGGACTTTGGCCGGGCGGTAGTGGTGGTGGCGCACGCCTTTAATCCCAGCACTTGGGAGGCAGAGCCAGACCGATCTCTGAGTTCGAGGCCAGCCTGGTCTCCAAAGCGAGTTCCAGGAAAGGCGCAAAGCTACACAGAGAAACCCTGTCTCGAAACCACCTCCCCCCAAAAACAACAACAACAACAACAAAAACCATGGATTCTGGAATAAACTAGGTCCTCATGCTTGTGAGGCAAGCGCTTAACCCACAGAGCCATCTCCCTGCCCTAACTTGAACAGTCAATGGGAGACTTTTCCATGAAGACTCAGTCTACCAGGAGAATCAGGAAAGCACTGGAGGCCACATCACCAAGGTTAATAAAACCCAAGAGGAAGGAGCTGGTGTGAGGCCCAGACAGGAGCCTCGGCATCACTTCACTGTCCGCCTGAAGAGAAGAGAAAGAAGCAATGGGTGACCACACATGTCGGAACTGCCTAGAAGGTATCTGTCATGAAAAAGGGCCTTCGGGGATACTCGGGACATTCTAGAAACAGCTATTGTGGCCAGGCCTGGCCTTTCTTAGGGAAGCACACCACGTCACATGTTTGAGAGACACAGCTAAAGTCTCACATGCCATTTAGACTAGTACCTGAGTTGCTGGGCCAGCCAGCCGATTCCTGACGGCCTCTGCTCAGGAGCTCTGGATGCTGAAGGCCTACAGAGAAAAGTCAGTTGTGTATGTGTTAGACCCTCCTACCCACAGCAAGAAATTCCACCTATGTCTATGTAGATGGCTGGGCTCCAACCATTTATATACCAACAGCTCGAGAAAGTCAAGTGTAATTACAAAGTAACTTAGCTGTTCTCTGACCTCCATATATATGTATGCATGCTGTACCGTGTGTATCCTCTTATTCCCCAGAAAAGATTAAAAACCAAATAGATAGCCCAGTGGAGAGCACTTGCTGCACAAATCTGAGGACTTGTTTAATTCCCAGCACCCAGGTAAAAGCCAGATCCGAATCCCAGGGATCCTACAGGGATATGGGGGTGGGGTGGAGGCAGGAGCATGCAGGGAAGCTCTCTCAAGTCAGCTGGCACACGCCACAGCAAGCAAGAGGCTTTGTGTCAAACAAGGTAGGAATCAAGGACCAACATCCATGCACATGGGGGTGGGTGACTGACACACAGACACACAGACACACATACACACACACACACACACACACACAGACACAGAGTAAGTTATGTTTCATTTTGACTCAGGAGTGCAAACAGAAGTTTCTACTTCTTATTATAAAGTAGCAGTAAGGATGTTCTGTGCCCCTTTCCACAAGACATGCCAATGTCCTAACCTAACCCCTAGCACCCAGGAGGGACCTCATTTAGAGACAAGGTCATTTCACTGAGATGACCAAACTGAGCATCAGTCAGGACAGCAGGCCATACAACTGATCATGCCCTAACAGAGCGGAAGCAAGATGCAGACAGGCACTAGGAAAAACCACACCAAGACAAAGGCAGAGATGGCAGCAACGTGCCTACGAAGCCAGGCTCAGCCGGGAGTACCAGGCAAGCCAGAAACTGGGAGAAGCTGGGAGAGGTTGTGCCTCTCAGAAGGAGTCAGCCAGCTGCCAACAACTCTGCTCTTGGCCCATGAGAGACTAAATCCCCGATGCTGGAGTCCCCAGCTTGCCGCAGCTGCAGGACTAACTTCTGGAGCCTGTGCTCACCTCCGCCGGCTGGTGGCGCTGCTCTCAGCCTGGCAGCTGTGGTCCAGAGGATGCCTGTGCTGAATGCAGAAGTTGCCATGGCACTGTGCACAAGCCAGCGGCAGCATCTCCTTCTTCTTGCATCCCCGTTTTGAGCATCGGTGTGTGAAAACCTGCAAGAACAAAGTCACTTCTGTGAGCAGCAGCCACCAGTTCAGCTCAAACTGGCCCTGGCAGCTGGGCCAGGTGGCACAGGCCTGTGATTCTTAGTACTCAAAGAGGCTGAGTTAGGGGAGAACTGACTCCATGTGTGTGCCATGGAGACACACACATACACACTCACACAGAGCCTCTGGTTGTGGCTTAGCAGTAGATTCATTCCCCAACACCGCCCAATAAAAACAAAAGCAACAGAAACCACCACCTGAAGCTGGGAGACAGCTCAGTGGGTGAGAACACTTGTAAAGGCCTAAACATCAAGGTCAGATCTCCAGTACCCATGTAAAAAGCTGCGCACAGCTACACACATGCCCACAAACCCAGCCCTGTGGGGGACAGGGACAGGGGGTGGGGGTGGGAGTGGTCACTGAAGCTTGCAGGTTGTCAGCCTAGCTCCAGGTTCAACAAGAAACCATCATAGGGAATGAGGCAGAGATGACAGAGCAGACCAGGAGACATTCTCTGGCCTCCACACATGCATGCAAGGGCATGCATACACACAAATATACATGTGCACAAACAAACCAAAATGAAAATTTTATTTATTGCTTTTAAAGACTGGGTCTCACTATGCAGCCTTGGCTAGCCAGGAGCTTGCTATGTATCATGCTGGCCTTTACTCATAGTGATCCCCCTGCCTCTGCCTCCCAATTGCTGGAAATAAAGGCACACACTACATGTGGCTTTTTAAAAGGTAAAATAAAAAAAGCTAACGAGTCCTGGGCACTCAGAATGAGGATGCCAAGTTCTGTTTAGACAGGTTTTGCCAGGTTAGAGGCAAACACTGACTATGTAGTCAGCAAAATTGGGGCACCTGGGAGAGGCAACAGGAGAGTTCCTGGAAAACTAAGCAGAAAGAAAACAGGCCAGGGAGGTGTGGGGGCCTACAGAGGCTTCCTAGTAAGGCCTTACTCAAGATGAGAAAGTCTGAGCTTGCTTTGCCCAGCAGGACTGCATAATAGGATGATTTGGCCAAGGGAGTGGTTACCAGGTGTTGTGAAGGGTCTACAGTTGTTGGTACTTTATACCTTGATCTTGGAAGGGATCTCGGTCTTTTGCCCCTCCCCTTGCTGATGGATAAAGGACCATTATGATTAAAGTCTCAGCTGAAGACACTGAAGCTATCCTGTGTCTGTCTTTCTCTTTGTTTAGGCCTTTATTTCTATCTAATACTTCCTCATTCCTCTTTCTCCCGCTAAGAACCCTTCAACAGGTCATAGCTGGTCTCCTACAGGGAGGGAGGCAAAGCAAGAGTGTCACAGGAGCGCCATGAGGGCAACTGGCTCAGGGGTTCTGGGGACAGTGGTTTCTGAGGCCTGCATGACCAGGCAGAAAGCTTTATCCACTGAGCTGCTCCCCAGCTCATGTGTGTGTGCATGTGTGTGTAAAAAGCTCTTCTAAAAGCTGCACAATCTAAGTGTGGGTGTACTTACTCTGGAAAATGGTGGGGACTCCCAAAGACAAGGACCTAAACTGGGACCCTTGTGAGGCTTGGGAGCTGCTCCCATGCAGCAAACTCACCACTCACACACAACGCAGGGAGACCTCAGCTTCCCACTGACTGTCAGCATTCCACACTTAGAGAACAGACCTCTGGGACTGAAAGATATGGCTCCATTTGTAGAGTGCTTGCCTAACAAGCATAACATCGCGGGTTTAATTCCCAAACATATAAAACAGGCATGGTAATGCATGACTGTGATACTAGTACTCAAGAGAGGGAGGGAGGTGGGGGTTGGGGATCAGGAGCTCAAGGTCATCCTTGACTATAGAACAATACTAGGCCAGCCGGTAAAACTGGTTAAAAAAAAAAAAAAAAAGGAAAAAGAAACCTGACCTTTCCCCCAAAGCAGCAGCAGTAGTAGTGTGTGTGTGTGTGTGTGTGTGTGTGTGTGTGTGTGTGTGTGTGTACACACGTGCGCGCGCATGCGTCAGCCCTAACCCAACTCACCTTTTGGTTCCTCCCAGGGTGAGAGGTGCAGTCTCTGTCCATGTGCTCTCCAACCACCACATCTGGGATCTCACCTCTTTTCACAGGGATGGGGACATTGCAGAGGGGACACACGGGCACCTGCACATCCTGAAATGAGCATACGATGACACCAGCACTCACTCCAATGTCACACACACACACAGTAAAATGTGTTTACAAGCGGGAGCACACTGGCGAGGACAAGGAACTATGGGGACAGGACCCCATCTACAACGTAACAGTAAACCACCCAAGGTGGTCTAGTGGGATTCAGACACAAAAAGGCCACCACCAGCTTTGGAGGGCCCTCAAAGGAGGAAGCTGGTGAGATGGGAGTGGGGGGACCTAACATGGCCATGGGGGAGGACCCACCTGACCCCTCAGAGTCAAGGTGATGGGGGGGAAACTCTGGCAGGAAGGATCCCAGCAGTCACTCTGCAGCTGCCTCTCTGGTCTCAGTGGCTTTACCAACAGGGAGAGATGCCCTCGGCAGTGGAGGGGCTGTGCCCCACTGCTGACTGCCAGCCAGAGACTGAGGGTGCTCTGGAGGGTGTGGAGGCAAAACTCTAAGCCAGGACCACTGAGGGAGGGATCCATGCCAGAGGGGATGGGACGGCTGACATCAGATGGAAACAGGGGTCACAGGCTTCTGTGCCCTGCTGTCTGCAGGAGGGCTGCCTCAGTTAGCTGATGTGGCCACCAAGAAACAAAGCATTCCTATGTCATCTCCAATAGACATTTCCCACCATGGGCACAAGGAAAGGTCCAGATGACGCACAAACAGCTTGCCACCTAGTCATCAGCGCCTGGTAAACGGGACCGTGAGTCACCGACCCCACCCACCCTCATGACTTGGCTGGACTGTGCCCAGCTCTGGTTAAGGCATGTGATAAAGTCACCTACGGTCCATATGCCACCAGGGGAAGCGGCAGAGTTCACTGACATGACCTGAGTCACCTCTGGGATAGAGTGAACCCATGGACTCGAGTGATCTCCCAGTGTCTGGTGGACAGTGTACAATCTCCTAGAAACTCCTGCCACAATGACCTGAAGGAACAAGAAACTACGACACCTTCTGCTCCCTGGTGCAGGGGAATCCGCAAGCCAAGTGTGTGAAGTGAAGAACCAACTGTGAAGGCTGGAATGTGGGGCACACAATGAGGGTGCAGTTTTAGGGCTGGGAAACAGTCCAGTTCGTAAAGATACCCATGCAAGCACTGGGACCTGAGTTCTAACCCCAGCACCCACCTGAATGCCAGGTTTGATGGAATACACTGGTAAAACCAACACTTTGGAGGTGGAGACACAGGGACCCCTGGGGCTTGCGAGCCAGCTGGCCTAACCTAGGTGGTGAACTCCAGGCAGTGAGTGACTATTTCAGAAAACAAGGGATGGCACCTGAGGTTGTCCTCTACTTGTCCCTCATACGCAGCACAATTCAGCTGAGAGCAGGCAGACTTCCCTGAGGGTCTCGGGGGTCACAGCCTACAGCCACAGTCCATTTACTGAGCAAGCTCAGTCCTGGCTTCCACACAAACACACTATCTGGAGACAGCACCCCTGCTTGGAGCATAGGCTGCAGCATGCTGAGCATGTCCTGACTGTCTCAGAAGACTGCTTCTGCTGACCCTCTGCACCTACCAGGAGCAGCTCAGAGCATTAACAGTCCAGTATCTACGTGCGTACTTCCACACAATCTTGTAACAAGCAGAGACACTAAAAATTGCTCATCTACCTCCACAGTTGTTTATTCCTTTAGATGCCCAGCCTAAGAGGGCTGGGGAGACAGCTCAGAGACCCAAATTCAAAGCCCAGGACCCATGTAAGAGCCAGGTGCTTGCATTTAATTTTGTTGTGTTGTTTGTTTTTGAGACAGGATTTCTCTGGTATTCTTTACTGTCCTTGAATTTGCTCTGTAGACCTGACTGGCCTTGAACTCCGAGATCCGACTGCCTCTGCCTATCAGCTATCAGTGACAGCATGTGCTATCCCTATGCCCAGCCGACAGCATGCATTTGTAATTCCAATGCTGGGAAGGCAGAGACTGGAAGATCTTGGGGCTTGCTGGCCAGATTCAGTAAGAGACCTTGTTTCAAAGAATGTGCCAGATCTGGATTTTTAAATACAGGTTGAGCATCCTCAATCCAAAAATCCCAGATCCAAATACACTCCCAAGTCCAAGCTTTTTGACTTCCAACATGTTACAAATGGAAAAATCTCCTATCTGATCTTGTGTGACAGTTAAAATGCAGACACACTGGACAGAACAGCTGTGCTGCATGCAGTCTAGACTCCAGGATGATGAGTTACCTTCTTGAATGCAAAGGGACACTTATGACCCCAGTAGGAAAAATGGTCTTTACAGAAATCTTCTTTACATGCGTCACATGTTATTGGCAGAAAATCTAAAAAACAAAAATCAAGCAAAACAGTAAATCATCTGAAAGATTGGAACCAAAGAATTAATTACATACCACTCAAAGCAGGAACGTATCTACATTAGACTCCTCATTCCTTTAAGAGACACATATATCCTAACTAGAAGTGTCACACTTGAGGGAAAACAACTTTGGGGAGAGGAAATTTAAAAAAAAAAAAAAATTGAGACAGGGTCTTATATTAGCCCAGGCTGGCCCAGAACTCATATGTAGCCTAGGAGGACCTTGAATGTCGTTTCTCCTGCCTGCGACTCTCCAGTGCTGGGATTACAGGCATGAGCCACCACACTGGTTTTATGTGGTGCTGGGATGGAATCCAGAGCTTCATACATGCTCAGCACTCTACCAACTGAGCCACAACCCCAATCCCAAAGCTAGAGATGTTGTAAGGCCAAGAGATGCCCAAGGACCCACAAAGACAAATCTATCTTCTCAACACAGATTCCATCTCTGTGGTGTCAATCATCTAAGCTGTATACTGTATCTGCTTAGCCCTGGTGGCCTCGCCTGGCCTTAGGTGGATGTTAAACTGCAGGGCTGAACAGACCCCATGTCCTGTACTGGAGTCCTCATGCTGAGAAACCAGGGACCAGGACAGAGGCCAACTAGTTAGTTAATAATGTAATTAATAGCCAGATGTCCCTCACAAAATGGCCAATGAAATACTGTTTCCTAGAAGGAGCCACCTAGGAAAAGGTCTCACCTAGTTGCTTGCAAGTCGGTTCTGAGCAGTGCTTCCCCAAGTCAGGAAACTCCATTGTGAACACAGTGTCCAAAACAGAGGTATTTAAGTATCACCTGTGGAAATTAGAATGAGGCCCCAAGTTAGTCACCAGGACCTGTAACTTGTGGCCAATGAGCATGAAGAGACTCCCTCTGTGGGGAGCATGGGATGTCCAAATTATCCTGGGGCCAAGTCACAAATGCTCAAGATTTCAGCAGAGAGGCAAATGGGAGTTTCTTCATAAACACCAAGTCTCAGCCCAAGAGCCGAACCCACAGTAGGAGGCGCCTTACTGTCTAGTCCCTTAAGGTCCTAGTTTACAAAGCCCGTCCTAACCACGGGGTTTCCAGGAAAGCCACATTTCAATGCATCCTGAGATTCCCAGGCCAGGCTAGGTGGTGCAAGCTGGGACTGGAGAATCACACAAACTCTAGGCCAGCGGGGACAGCTCTGGGAGACCATGTGTATCTGTTTCCTTCTTGTTGCTGTGATAAAATACCCTGACAAAAAGCAACTTCGGGAAGAAAGGGTTTGTTTTCGCTCAGTTCCAGGTTAATAGTCCCATCACTGTAAGGAAGCCAAGGTGGCAGGGCCCTGAAACAGTCAATCACATCCACAGTCAAGAACAGAGAGGAATGAATAAATGCTAGCACACTTGCTTGGGCACAACTCCATGTCTCCACTCCCATAGAGTTCAGGCCCCCCTGCCTAGGGAATGGTGCCACCCATAGTATACTGGGTCTTCCCAAATAATTAACCTGACAACACCCCCACCCCAGCCCAAGACATGCTCACTGGCCAAACCCAATGTGGACACCCAATCCTCGATTTAGACTTTCTTCTCAGGCGCTTCTAGGCTGTGTCAGGTTGACAATTAAAGCTAATCATCACTCCCCATTTAAAACACAAAAAACTAAACAGTAGAAAGAGGTCTGGGGAGATAGCTCACTTGATAAACTGTTTCCTTTGCAAGCATGAACACTGAATTTTAATCTCTAAAAAAAAAAGCCATGTAGTGATACATTGTGTACCCTAATAACCTTGCCTGAAGATCAGAGTAGCAGAACAGCCAGCCACTAGTTCTTACCTCTACGTATTCCTCAGCCTAAAAAGAGTGAGTTCCTGTTTCCTCACGCCTTATATGCCTTTCTCTGCCCTGCCATATTACTTCCTGGGATTAAAGGTGTGTGTCACCACTGCCTGGCTCTGTTTGTCTCCTATACTGGGTCAATCTCATGTAGCCTAGTGTGGCTTTGAACTCACAGAGATCCAAACAGGTCTCTGCCTCCCAAGTGATAGGATTAAAGGTGTGTGCCACCACTGCCTGACCTCTATGTCTAATCTAGTGACTGCCTCTGTCCTCTGATCTTCAGGCAAGTTTATTAGGGTACACAAAGCCAGGCATATCTGGGCATGGTGGCATATGCCTTTAATACTAGTACTCGGGAGGCAGAGGTGGGTAGAACTCTGTGAGTTCAAGGCTAGCCTGATCTACATAGCAATTACCAGGCCTGAGATAGAGTGAGACAGTCTCGAAAAGGGGTAAAAAAAAAAAGAAAGAAAAGAAAAAAAGTTATGGAGTAGTTAGATTGGAATCCTAGTGTTGAGGAGTCGGAGACAAGGATTCACTGACAGATCATCCTACTTCAAAGAAAAGGGTGGATGGCTTCTGAGGAATGACATCTGAGGTTATTAGCTTAATAAAAGAATGTTTGGCTAGCATGTGGGAAGGGGAAGTTCTGAGTCCAATCCCCAGCTCTGGCAAGAACAAAACAAATGTGAGAATGAGAAGGGCTTTCCATATTCAATTCATAGCTGCCACTGAAACTTATACAATCTCCTTGGATTTCAAGTTGCAATTTCATCTCCTCAGTACACTTGTTGACATCAACAAGAGTCTGTTCCCAGGTGCCAAATGACATTAGTTGACTACATTCCCCAGTGGAGTCTGTCCCTTGCCTCTTCCTCCCTTATGCATTGAGTTGTACTTTGTGCTTACTACTTAATGATATCAGGCCAGAGCTGATCAGGGAAGGAGGCACAAGCCATTAATTAAACCACAAGAAACAGACAACTAGAAAGACTGGCATCCTGGAGACAGACCAGACTTAAGTCCAAGTCGCCTCTATGTCCTGTCATCCATCAAATGGCTCAAAACTCCTGCACTTTCCAGTGTTCAAGTCCCCCAAAGATCTTATGCCTTTCTATCACTTCTCTTCTCCACTGGCAACATTTAGAACCTAGATTAGAACTCTCTGGCCTCAGTAAACATCTATTTGCCTTGCAAGGACCAATCTGCAGTGTCACTTTCTCAAACACCACGGCTACCACCTGCCAGCCTCCACCCACCCTTGGCTCTTCCCTTCCTGGTGCGTTTAACTGCTGGTTCTCATTCCTGTTGGCTAGATTTTTTTTTTTTTTGGTTTTGTTTTTTTTTTGTTTTTCGAGACAGGGTTTCTCTGTGTAGCTTTGCGCCTTTTCCTGGCGCTCACTTGGTAGCCCAGGCTGGCCTCGAACTCACAGAGATCCGCGTCTGTGTAGCTTTGCGCCTTTTCCTGGCGCTCACTTGGTAGCCCAGGCTGGCCTCGAACTCACAGAGATCCGCCTGCCTCTGCCTCCCGAGTGCTGGGATTAAAGGCGTGCGCCACCAATAAGAAATGTTCTTATTCAAAGCTACCAGAGCCGGGCGGTGGTGGCGGCGCACGCCTTTAATCCCAGCACTCGGGAGGCAGAGCCAGGTGGATCTCTATGAGTTCGAGGCCAGCCTAGTCAGTCTACAGAGCAAGATCCAGGACAGGCACCAAAACTACACAGGGAAACCCTATCTCAAACAAGCAAACAAACAAACAAAGCTACCAGAACTTGATACTATTCCCAAATGACCATCGATTGATTCTTTTCTTTCTAGGGGGAGGGCAGTCTATATTATGTGGCCCAGGCTGTCCTGTAACTCACTTTGTAGACCACGCTGACCATCAACTCAGAGATCTGCCTGCCTCTGCCTCCGGGAGCGCTAGAATTAAAGGTGTGAACTACCGTGCCCGACCGGTACATTGTTTCTTGAGAAAGAGTCTTCATTACTTAGCTCAGGCTAGCCTGGAACTTGCGATCTAATGGCTCAACTTCCCCAGTGCTGAGACTACAGGCCTGCATCACCACACCTGGCCCACGACACTGGCTCAGGACGGTTGACCTGGGAATCTAAGATGTCACTGCGCTGAGACAGTAACTTCTTGCTGCCCTGGCCAGGGGAAGCCACAGTGCGGAGACGCCAGGCCCTGGTTCACCAGCTCCTGTGATGCCCCCCTCCTCAGCAGCACCGGTGACCCCGGTTCAGCGCGACCCACAA
>CABHPR010103715.1:0-15843 GCA_902168415.1 Peromyscus melanophrys | reverse complement strand
CTGGATGACTAGTATTTGTCCCACCTCACCTCACATATCAACATAAATAAAAAGTGGGACCACTGAGAGACAATTAGAATAGAACTAAATTTGAGGGCTATTTCTGGGAACCTGAAGTCCTAGAATTGTCCAGAATTAAAGGGCTACAGATGCTAAAAGAAAAATTCTGAGTTCTACAACCATACCTAGTTCTCTGACCAATATGGGGAAGAAGGACAAATGTTCTGAGTCCATCCTGCCTTTGGTGGACCCAATAACCACTGTAGTGTGCCACGGACTGGCCCACCAGGAGTACCATGACCCTAGGAGAACCAGGGCTTGGGTAGTCAGGAAGGCAAGGATTCGGCGAATGACAGACAGACAACACACTCAGAAGTGGTTGGAATCTGCTGCAATTTTACTTCTGCAAATCACTAGTTTATATACTATACAGAAAAGAAAACTATCAAGTCATATAAGGAACAACAAGAGCTTGGCAATAATTCAATTACATCATCTTTAAAAAACAGCAAGCACACAATTATTAATCGGTGCTAGACATATCCCTTCATCCACAGGAACTTTATGGCCCAAAGAGCAGTCTGTGGTTTCTAAACTTAGTACAGTCCCTAGACTTGTGTAGACTTCTGGCGGATGCAGCTGCGTCCTTCATCTTATCTAGTTTATTATGCACGTCTACTTTTCTGGTTCTCATGACCCACTTAGCCAATTTGGATGTTGCAGACCCTCTCTAAGTCTTTCTTCAGTTCTCCACCACATATCTCTTCTAATATAAAACCTTTTTACCTGCTCGAATATACTATACTTTTTCGCCTGTAAAGGGAAGGGGTTCTGCTGTAGTCCTTAAGTTTCCCATGCTGAAATTTCTCAACAGAGGGGCCCACCCTCTGCTTCCTATGAGATAACGTTTTCTACCATAAATTACTTTAGTTGGGCTTCCCAAATGATTCCGAGTGGGTGAGTGTTCATTCCTTAGAAGTGCCTGAACTTTTATACTTCTTTATCTAGTGGCTTGGGGTTGTTAAGAAATAGCTCATTCTGCTGTATCTGATTAAGATCCATGTCCAGCTTCCCATTTCCTCCATAGTTCACAACCCAAGCATTCATTAATTTTGGCTGTGCTTCATAGATTAATTAGAACATTATCAGAAAAGCAGCTATACAGAACCCATAGCCCAGGGAGCTCATGATCCGTGAAGCATGTCTTCTTCGAGAGGGAAGCATAACACGGGCACTCTGCCAGGGACCTCCAGGAAGCTTAGTCCCGTGAGACACGTATCTCCCGTCTAAGGAATTTTAATGAATACAGCAGTTTCATATATGATCTTGATTTTTTTATCTTCCATAAAATTCCCGTTTATCTTCCCGTTGTATCCTTAACTGACACAACGACACTGGAGTTGGTGTGGCAGTAGTGTACAGCCTGAAAACTGTATATATTCCTAACTGTCTGTCTGTGTGTCTGTCTCTCTGTCTGCCTGCTATCTGTCTGTCTGTCTGTCTGTCTATCTATCTATCTATCTATCTATCTATCTATCTATCTATCTATCTATCTATCTTTTTCATCACCTATCTCTATCCATCAATCCATCCATCCATCCATGTAGCTACCTCTATCAACCCATCTATCCATCTTCTCCTACAACTACTCTTCTTCTTTTATTTCTCCTTCTTCTTGATCTTCCCTTATTCATTAAGGATATTATAACCATTTTTGCCTCCCTGAGTTTTTACAGGGCCTTAGAAAATGCTAATTACATCATAAAAAATAAAAAACTTTTCTCTGTAGGTTTTATTCTCCACATTTTCCCACTCCAAATCTTTGTAATCCCTACCTTCCCCAGTACTTGCTAAAATGTGAGGTTTCTTAGATCTCTGACAATATGACACTAAAAATATTGTGTAAAAGAGCATTTGTTAAAAAATGCAAGTTGTGCTTAAAATGAGTCAAAAACCTATACCCAACAACTTGATACTTTAATAACTTGCAAACACATCATCTTAGTTTGTTTCTTTATATGACAAATGTAATTTACATACAATGAATTTAATGAGTTGAAATATTCAGTGTTTACTAGTTCTCTCCCATGAAGTTTACAAAAAGGTTTTCTGACTAAATAAATTCTTGTCAAGAGGTAAAATCTGTAGAGTTTTCTAAATGGAAATGGAAAGTTGTACACAAAGCCAGAAAATAGAGTTTATCATAAATCAGAAATTTTATGGAAGATAAAAAAAATCAAGATCATATATGAAACTGCTGTATGCATTAAAATTCCTTAGGCCACAATTCAGTACACTTGTATAATTAGAGTGTAATTCTCTGTTTAAAATAAAAGTGATAGAAGATGCCACTTAGGTTCAACCTTTTATACAGAGAAAAGGAAAATCCATGCTAGAACTTGCACTTGAGAGCCTTAAAATGGCCTGCAAAAAGAGCCTGTCTTAGTCAGGGAGTATTCTGTCTCTCAACAGCTTGAATTACAAAAGACTTTCAAAAGATCAATGAAACCTGCTGTCAAAGCTTGGCTCATGGGATTGTAGGCTATGAGAACAGATGGGATCAATCTGAGTGCCACAGAAGTGGGAAAGTAGGTCATGCACTTACTTCAACCTCCTTGAACTACAGGCTATGTAATCTACTGAAATCTGAGAGGAATTATTTCCTGATGGCCTGGCTCACAGGCAGCGCTGGGGATGCTTGGTTATCACAAGCAGAGGTCTCACACACACTGGAAGATGGTGAAGGAAGGACGGGGTTTCCTGATAAAATATATATGAGAGAAGCAGTGCTTTACAGCCAGTTCACTGGGCATGAGAGAGCACTGGGCTGTGCTTACAGAAGAGGTCAAACATAAAACGGTTGATTCACCAGGGACTTCAGGACTGGTGTTTGCCTTCAGTGCCTTTGCAGAGCTCCATGGGAGAATGTGAACTTGTAGAAACAACTAACATTTTAAGAAACAGGTGAAATGTTGTGTAACAATTTTCCTTTTAATGACATGAAATTTTTTTCGATTATTTTTGAGATTATAATTGCATTATTTTCTCTTCTTTTTCATCCTTCCAAGCCCTCACTACACTACTCCTTGCTCTGCTTCTAATTTATGACCTCTATTTTCATTAATTGTTGCTACATGCATATACATGTATATGTGCATGAAGATATATATATACATATGTTTATATGTCCTAAATGTAAACCAATCGTTCTGTATAGCTAGAATATATGTTTTTATGACTGATCATTTGATATTGAGTATCCAACTGGTTTGCTCTTCCCTGGGTAGGACTATTTCCTTAAGTCTCAGAAAGTTCTATGGAAAGAGACAGGAGGTTCATAATACTCAGCAATTAAACTATGGCTGGGAAAGCTGAAATTTACAGGATTAACAAGGCCCTTCCACTCCCAAGAATAAATAGGTAGTAACTAAGGAGAACTGAAGAAATGAGACCCTCTGTCTCATTCAGCTGCAAACAAGTCATGCAGACACATTCAGAATTCTAGTCTTAATGAGTCACCCATTCTAATTTGAGACTTTGTGATGCCACACATTGCAGTTATTCATATTTTTATAAGTAATCCCATACCTATACTCCTGTATTAACCTCAATAAACTCATTAATTTGAGGGAAAAGGAATTACACAGTCTTCCCTGGGAGGCAGATACATAAAGGGGAACTGATAAGTAATACAAATGGCTAACTTCTGGCTTCCTTTTTATTTTCTGTACTGAGACAAAGCCTTAGTAGGCTTTGTCTTCGACCAACAGACTGCCTCTTCCAGCTGTCTGGTTCAGGACAGATAGGTGTGTTCACAGTCAGTCCTGAACATGGTCACCTGAAGCTGCAGGTGATCACCCAGAGTCAGATACTGGGGCAAAAGCTGAAAAATCAGAGAGGCAGAGCAGGAAGCCAATAGTTCTTTCCTTCCTTCTTTCTTTCTTTCTTTCTTTCTTTCTTTCTTTCTTTCTTTCTTTCTTTCTTTCTTTCTTTCTTTCTTTCTTTTTTTTTTTTTTTTGGTTTTTTGAGACAGGGTTTCAGTGTGTAGTTTTCCGCCTCTCTTGGAGTCCAGGCTGGCCTTGAACTCACAGAGATCCACCTGCCTTTGCCTTCCGAGTGCTGGGATTAAAGGCGTGCGCCACCACTGCCAGGCTCTTTCTTTCTATTTATTTTATGTACATTGGTGTTTTGTCTGTGTGTGTCTGTGCAAAGGTCCCCTGGAACTAGAGTTACAGACAGTTGTGAGCTGCCATGTGGGTGCTGAGAATTGAACCTGGGTCCTCTGGAAGAGCAGTCAGGGCTCTTCACCCCTGAGTCATCATTCTAGCCCCAGCCAAAAGTTCTTAAACCTATGAAATCCTCCACCAAAAGAGAGTAAGTACCTCTCTCACCCCACCTTATCACACTCTCTATTTGTCCAGCTCTATCACTTCCTTTCTGTCTGTACAGACCTCCAGACCTCTATGGTTAACTAATGGCTAGCTCCTCCTTCTGATTTTCAGGCAATCAGAGCACAAATAAAATATCACCACATTTCCCCTTTTTCTGTCTAAAGTAAAAAAGGTTATAACTAATATAAGAAAAACTACATACAATAAGTTCAATAAGTATATACAATATATACAGGCAATAAAGACAATAAGTACAATAACTATATACAATATATACAGGCAATAAATACATCAACAATGTCTAGTCCATTTGCATTTGACAAAATCAGAAAAAATACTTCATTATCCATCCTATCTTTGTGAATCTAAAGGAATGTGTCTAATTCACCTTCTATCCTAATTTGCATTACCAACCAAAAACTACATTTTGATGTCTTTCAAACTTATACACTTTACACCTCTTCAGTGAGTTTCTTTTCTGAATTCCTTAACAAGGAAAACTATAACTATCTAATGTTCAACTCCTTCAGAGACCCGAGAAGGAAATAATATTAACTGAGTAAACAGGAACTATAACTAAGCGACTTCCACAAAATGTGAGAAATGACAGAAACAGCTGGTTGCCTGCACAGTCACTCAAGATTTCTCTGCACCATTGGGACATCCATCTTTGGCCTACAGGCCTTGCATATCTGACAGACTCATTGCGAAGCAGGATTGTCTGAAGGGCCTTCCTACCTTGTCTTTGCAAGGTGCAGCAGCCCTTTCATTTGTGTCCTGCTTGTCCATGTTGGACAGCATACTGTCAGCAGTAGATGTAAGGTCACTTTCTTACCCAGTGGCTAACTTTGCCACAAATAAACACTATATTGAGTTTCTTCAATGCCCATCATCTTCTTGAAGTAGATTGATACTGCGAGGAGCAGACATGTCTCTTACTCATAAAAAAAGAAAAAAAAAATCTATGTTATCATCTTTAATGCCATATTCTGAAGATCTCTGAAGTACTTTAAGATGACCTGTCTATCTAAAATATATTTCTGCTTGACCTTGAGAACAGACCTAATATGACTACAGGTTTGATTGTAATGACTAACTACTAACCTGCATTTCTGTATTATCCTAAATAGCTGGCAATAACTTTCAAGGACTAGAAAACTGCATTGCATTGTGAAATGAACTGTATAGGAATGATACATTGAACAAGACTAGAAATATATGTACAGTATTTTCTAAAAAAAATCAATCTCAAATTTGTATCAATATACATAATTTACATATAATATAAAAAAATCCAATCCAATGTGAAATATTTAAAACCAGTAGTTCCATTCTAAATGTAGATTCAATAATTAAACTTTCTATCTTATCATATCTATAGCCTCTCTTTTTTCTTTTCAGAGTAGATTCAATAATCTACCCTTTGTCCTACCATTTCTATATCCCTTTGTTTCAGTGGTTCAACATATGAAAGTCTGTAAATGGAATCCACCATATATATAAACTAAAAGAAAAAAACCCAAATGATCATCTCATTAAATGCTGAAAAGTCCTTTGACAAAATTCAACATCCCTTCACGATAAAAGTCTTGGAGTGAGCAGAGGTACAAGAAACATACCTAAACATAATAAAGGCAACATACAGCAAGCCTACAGCCAATATCAAACTAAATGAAGAGAAACTCAAGGGGATTCTACTAAAATCAGGAATAAGACAAAGCTGTTCACTCTCTCTATATCTATCAACACTGAACTTGAAGTTCTAGCTAGAGCAATAAGACAACAAAAGGAGATCAAGGTGGTATAAATTGGAAAGGAATAAGTCAAACATTCACTATTTGCAGATGATATGATAGTATACATAAGTGACCCCAAAAATTCTACCAGGGAACTCCTTCAGCTGATAAACACCTTCAGTAATGTGGCAGGATACAAGATTAACACACTCAAAAAAATCAGTAGACCTCAAATATTCAAATGATAAATGGGCTGAGAATGTAATCAGAGAAACATCACCCTTTACAATAACCACAAACAATATAAAATACCTTGGGGCAAAATATCTGATAAGAACTTTAAGTTTTTTAAAAAAGAAATTGAAGAAGATATCAGAAAATGGAAAGCTCTCATATGCTCTTGGATAGGTAGAATCAACATAGTAAAAATGGCGATTTTACCAAAGGCAATCCTCAGATTCAATTTAATCCCCATAAAAATCCCAACAAAATTCTACACAGATTTTCAAAGAACAATTTTCAACTTCATATGGAAAACCAAAACCCAGGAGAGCCAAAACAATCCTGTACAATGAAGGAATGTCTGGCATCACCATCCCTGACCAAATGGCCTACTATAGAGCTATATTATAAAAACAACTTGGTATTGGCGTAAAAATTGACACATAGATCAATGGAATTGAATCAAAGACCCTGACATTAATCCAAAGACATACGAATACCTGATTTTTGACAAAGAAGCTAAAATTATACAATGAAAAAAGGAAAGCATCTTTGACAAATGGTGCGGGCATAACTGTATGTTGACACATGCAAGAATGTAAATTGATCCATTACCTATGCCCATACACAAAACTCAAGTCCAAATGGATCAAAGACCTCAACATAAATCCAGTTACACTGAACCTGATAGAAGAGAAGTAGCCCAGACACTGAGAGCAACAACTAATAAATGGGGCCTCCTGCAACTGAGAAGCTTCTGTAAGGCAAAGGACAGGGTCAACAAGACAAAATGACAGCCTACAGAATGGGAAAAGATTTTTACCAAACCCACATCTGACAGAGGGCTGATCTCCAAAATATATAAAGAACTCAAGAAACTAGACATCAAAATACCAAAGAATCCAACTTAAAAAATGGGGTACAGATCTAAACAGAGAATTCACAACAGAAGAATGGCCAAAAGACATTTAAGGAATTGCTCAAAATCCTTAGCCATCAGGGAAATGCAAATCAAATGACACTAAGATGCCATCTTACTAACAGCCTCATAGCTTGAGTGAGTTCTACTGACACTGGGGGAATCTTCATAACTAACTGTGTGACTTTTTTTGAGCCCACCAATCTCTAAAATTCTGAGGATCTTCCCTGGGTGATTGTTCACTTCAAAGGTCTCATCCCTACTACTCTCCATTATCTGACCTCATTTCTAAGCATCCTTTCTTTCTAAAATTATTGATTATTAATCTTAAGGAGGGAAAAAATCCAATCCTGGACAGTGCATGCAAAGTGAGCTTTCAACTTCACTTAGATAAAATTTCTAATGAATCAGAGGGCTAGATTTCTGGCTTTTGAAGGAGGATCTACCTAAAGGCTTCCACTGGGAATCCAGAGGCTCCTGAAAATGGCACCTTGGTTTCAAGTCACTTTTCGGTGAGGTATGTAGCAGGGATGAAACAGTTATACCAGGTGACATCAGAACATGGACATTCTATTGTATCCTGGAGAGCCCTGGCATTCCATGTGATGTCACCAGTGTTGTGGCAACACCAACTGTCATTGGGGCATTGGGGCAGTGTCTCGTGTTTCACCTACAGACATGCTGACCAGACTGAACAGGGTTCTTGGGAGACAGGATGGCAAGCACAGGGAGACCAAAGGGAGGCAGAAGGAAGACAGCCTTCAGTCTCCATGTCACACATCAAGAAATAAATGGTTCTCGGGAAAGTACAGTGAGTCCTGGGAAAGGGATGGGGAGCTTTCTGAAGGAGGAAGGCTTCAGCTGATCCTTCCAGGAGTGGGGCTAAGCAGGTGAGAGATTCTGAGAAGCAATGGGCCTATGCTGGTCCTCTGAGTTCTTCAAGAGCAGAACAAAGTTGAGGATTTTCAAGGTTAGTTTGGCAGAGAGCCAAGGATGGTCAAGACTGCAGCTGCTCTGTTGAGGGCCCTCTGCTTTCACTCTGGGTGGGAAGGAAGCACAGAGGGACTAAAGAGGTTACCATACCAGCCCTGCACTTCACCCACACTGGATGTCTTTTGGTGTGTGTCACTAATAACAGGGAGAGTAAAGTCCCCTGGCCAGAGCTAGAGGTTCTCACATTTTAAATAACAACCACTAGCAGGGCAGGAGTCACCAAGTATTGCTGCATGTCAGTGATCCCTAAGGTTTCTGAGTTCCTGACCTCTCACTAGCCAGTCATCTTTCCTCTATCTTGAGTGCAGGATGGGACATCACTCTTCCTGTAAATATTTGTTCTTGGTGTCAGAGGGCTCACCTGAGGATGCTCAGTTCTTAGGTTTTTTCAGTCACACCTTTCAACAGTTGATGACACCCTTGCTAACATCATGATGGATGGAATATATTCTGTTGAAGCTTTTGGCAAAAGTTTCATCATTACCTGTGTGATTTATCATTGTTCTGACATGACCCACACAATCCTCCACCATCCTCATACATTGTAACTGCCCCGTGGATCTTCTGTAATGTGCTTGTTCACTTCATGGAATTGATTTCCCTTCCACATTATCCTAAGCTAATTTCTTAGCATCCTTTATTTCTCACGTTATTAGATAGCGATCTTCAGGATGAGAAGAGCCATTCCTGGGCAGTGTTTGGAAAGTGAGTCTTGCCCTCCACACATGATGAACTATTGAATTAGAATGAACTAGATTCTAATGAATCAGAGAGATCTCTGGATTGGAATGACGAGGTGTTGAAGGCCTTCCCCTGTGTCTCAGGGAAGGCTCCTGGAAAGGGCAGCTTGGCTTTTGGTGAATTGGGGAAGAGTTTGCTATCAGGTGAAGGCTATTGGCAGTGACCCTAACAGTCCCTTCTCTGGAAATTCTATTGTATCCTGGAGAGCCCTTGGCATCTTCTGTGAAATCACCAGTGTTGTGGCAATGCCAACTGTCCTTGATGCATTCACTAAGTACTTACAGGGTTCACCAATCAACATGTTGGCAAGACTGAGCACACTGATTGGCAGAGGAAACCCTGGTTTTATAAGTAGGAGCTGATGCCAGAATTGGTCCTTCACTTAATGGGGTTCAGTAGCTGTAATCATCTGAAGCAATGGACCTATGCTGCTTCTCTGGGTTCCTAAAGAGCAGATTCAAAGTGGAGGATTTCTGATGGTTAGTTGGCAAAGGGCCAGGAAATGTCAGGGATGCAGCTGCTGTGCTGGGACCTTTTTCAGTTCATTATGATCGGCACAGAATGCCAAAGGAGGCTCAGAACCACTAATGAGGTATCAGGGTAGGATGTTGCTGCACTTTATTCTCAGTGGATTTCTGTAGATTTCATGGATATCTGATATAAATACCAGGAAGGGAAACTTTCCATCCATGTTCCCAGGTCTGAGACATTCAGTTGCTTTTAGTCATGCACACAGGTTATCAGGGCTGGGAAGTGCAAAGCACCAGGCAATCCAGGACTTTCTTGCATCACATCAGATATCTGCTGACAATTCCAAACCAACATGGCTGGCCTCCCTTATGCCTTTCAGGGACAGTGGGGCTGCAGTAGGTCATGAGGCATAATTCTAGCCTTAGAAATTGGAGACAGACACATGACTTATGCGACCCCAGTTTAAAGATAGCTGCTCTGATCTTTGAGGGCTTCAATGGGTGCCATGCATTTCTTCTTCCTCAGGCCTCCTCATGGGACTCAACATGATCTCTCTTGGCCCTATGCCATTCATCTGTACAAATTCACTGTGTTTATGTACCTACAGGGATTACTAGGAAGGCATCATCCACACCCTTCTTCCTCAATGAGCAGGAGAAGCAGCTGAACCAGGTGGATAAACTGACCCTTCAGCTACAGATGATGACCAATGAGAGGAATGAACTGCTTGAATTCCTGAATCTTTATAACAACAATGAGTTGAACAACAGGTATTCAGCATGCCCTGTTCTCTGGTGAGTGTCTTGACCCTACTGTGTCCTGAGTGCATCTGAGAGGCAGAACTGAAGCCTGTATGATTGAGATAGGACACAGGCTGTTCTGATTCCTACAAATGAAAACCAGAGCTTGTGGCCTGAATCACAATCTACAGAGAAGGGCAGTAGGGTGTAAGATCACAACATGCATTTCAAGAGGCCTTGACAGGCATTGGCTTTTAGGAGATGCTTGGTGCTCAGAGCTGAGTGTTTATATTTCACTAGATATTTATTTTTGCTTTTTGCTCTTGGAACAGCTTGAAGGCCTTGTCGTCCTACTCGGTCCATCTGTGTGACTGGAAGCCCTCGAGTTCATCCCTGTTCCTCTCTGGTCTTGTTCCTTATACTATGAGGCAATGCCCCCTACCTGCATTTCTTTGACTGTGTGTGGGTTTATGTGTGTGAAGTGCTCTCTAAGGGGCACAAACGTTGCAAACATGGCAGTGGCAGGGTTTGCCCTCTTCACTTCCCTCTCCCTTGATAAACCTTTAGATTACATTCCTAAATTTAGTCCCCAGAGTCCATTCCCTTTAGTGGACACTGACTCATTCTTGAAACTAAACACCAAAGTCCAACAATCAAAATTCATTACTTGGCTACACTGGCTAACCTATCCAATCAGATCTCAACAATTCACCCTAGCACAGACTTAACCTTTTCTACTTAAAAACCCACTGTTAAAAAAGCCTGCTGCTTGCTGTCTGCATTTGCCTGATCCAGAGGCAGGCTCCCAACGCCATGCTTGCCCTGTGGGGAAATCTCTTCGTGTTGAAGATTGGATGTCTGAGTGTGTTCTGAACTGTCTCTGAGAGGCTCCCTTACAGTGTGTGTGTCCTTCCAGATAGAGTGAGTCAGAGATTCATAGTAGGCCTGAGTATTCCCATGTCTCAAAGATTTCAGGTGATGTAAGTGCTGAGGCCGGGAGCCGCACTTTCAGCATCATTGCTCTCAGCCTTTGTGCTCTCCCTGGTCCCTCATTGGAATCCCTTTGGGAGTTTATGAAGCCATCCTCATGTAGTGCCTCCTCCATGGCAATACTGATTATGAGTTCTGGGTATCCTTGTAAGGAGAAAGAATCTCTGTTCTCAAGACAGTGGGAATGTCATTGCAGATTTCAGATAGATCTGGATCTGTGGCACAGAATTCTCAGACCTTCTTAGAGAGCTAGTCTACCCCTCCAGGCCTACTGAGGAAGCTAATGTAGCCCTGTCTCCTTTGCTATTGACAACCAGCCTTTCCTGGCCCTGGGACAGTGAGGCAAGTCTAATGCACATCAGGAGGTCCAGTACATAGAATTCAGGGTGTGACATCCAGTGGGCTAGGGTAGTACAAAACAGAAGCTTAATTCATGTGGTCCCTGAGGCCTGTGTTCATGGGGTTCTTTGCTCCTGGGGCCATGCCCTACCACAGGCTGAATTGTGAGCTTGAGATGCTGAAAACACAGCATAAGAAGGAGATGTCAGATGTGAAGAAATTCCCCAAGGAGATCAGTGAGGCCTCCTACAAGTGCAAGGAGCTGAGTGAGAAGACCAACTCTTACCGGTTAGTGCCTAATTTAGATGGGACCCGAAAATTTGGTAAGGACTGCTTCTGGTAGTCTGAAGTTTCTCCAGTCCTTCCCTACCCAGCTGTCATGAGGAATCTGCCCCACACGCCTCCTGCACTCAAATGGTCCCAAATAAACACACAGAGGCTTATATTACTTACAAACTGTATGGCTAATGGCTTAAGTTTCTTGCTACCTAGCTCTATCACCTTAAATTAACACATTTGTATTAATCTACGTTTTGCCACGTGGCTGCTTCATTGCCAGCCTGCTGGCATGTGGCTCCCTGAGTGACAGCTGGCATCTCCTCCACCTCTGCCTTTCTTCTCTGTCTCTCTTGGATTTTTCTACCTGGCTCCATCCTGCCTTGCCATAGGCCAAAACAGCTTATATATTAACCAATTGGAGCAATACATATTCACAGCATACTGAAGGACATCCCACAGCAGCCTTTTTTTTTTTCAACACCTTTGAACCAACGTGAGGGCTTTGGTTCGAACCTGTTTACCTCTTAGCAAGCAGCCTGCCTGATAGCTCTTGGATTTGTACCTCCTAAACTGAGTTCTCCTGAGAGTGAAGAGTCTGAGAGCCCCTCCCAACATTTTCCTGTCAACTTCTGGAGCTTCTAGAGAGAAAACATGGTTTGCACCATTAGTGTTTTCTGTGACTCTGGCAGGAGCTTACAGAGCTAGTTTCTGTGGGTAACATGGATGGAATGTTTTCCCATTGGGTCTTCTGTCCCCCTCCGAGCATGGTTTCCCTCTACCTGCTCATGTTTTCCCAATAATGTGAACAGTTAAACACCAGGGTGTGTGTGGAGGAGGTGGGGGACCCAGTTTTCATAGGTACGTGGATCCCTTTTGCTGTCAGGGTATTCAGAATCTTTCTGCAATTTGGCTATTCTCTGGCTTTGGCCTGTACCTGAGTGATGCTGGCATGGCTAATGTGGGTTCCTTCCCAGGGTTCATGGGGATGGGGACATGGGACCTTGCAGGAAGGATGGTATTAGGAGGCAGGAGTGGGAGATGGCAGTGGAGCTCATCATTTTTGGTGATATTTCAGCACCCTCTACAGTCAGCTCCTGAAGGAATGGACTCAGATGAAGGAAAAAGTGAGCATGTTGAAAGAGGACAACAGAAAGCTGCAGGGGGAGCAGATTTTACTACAAGAGTCCTGTGAGGAGGCAAGGAGGCTCTGTGAGGAGGCCCATGAGAAGATCTATGACCTCTGGACAAAGCAGCAGCAGGTAGGTTGAAGCGGCAGGGCCAAGCTGCCCACCTGTCTAACCATACACATACATATACACACACCCATGTAACCATCTACTCACTTATGCAACTGAGCCATCCCATGCAATAGTTCGTTTCTGTGATCATTCACAAGTCTTTCTGGGGAGTTAGCCTCTTGGAAGACACTGCATGACTGCCGAGGAAACCCTACTGCTCTACTAGAAGCTGCAGTCCATTGAGGGAGACGGGTAAATCACATACATCACTCACCTACATGTCAGTATGGTAGGAGCAGTGCTATGATGGGAGCCACTTAGGGAGTAACACAGTGATCTGAGCGAGTGTGGTCAAGGGTCTGGGTCTCCTTTGCTTGGCAGGGGTCATATGAGATTAGAGTAAGAAACAGCATGGAAGGAGGAACGAACGTCCCCTACAAAAATCAAACAATGGATCTATTTTAAAATTAATAAGTAGACTTCTTTTCTTTCACGGCATAGAAGTACCTTCCCAGGAAATGTCTGGTTTGTCTCACTGGCTTCACACATGGAACCTGACATTTTGATGCTCACTCTAACATGTATATGGCTGTGTTCTTAGGAAAGATTCCTCCTCATAGTTTTATAGAGTGCTGTATTGCAGGAAAGTGCTGTGGGTGACCTAAGTAGCCTCCTACTGACTGACCTGAGGCTGTTTTCATAGAATATGCACTGTAATCTGGTCAAAAGTGGTTGGGTAATGACAATGGGTGACTTCCATTGTCAATTGCTATCAATGTCTTCTGTGTCAGAATCCAGGTATGTTTGGTGAGGAGACTATGATGGGTCAACTTGGATCTGTCAGGAGGCTTCATGTCCAGCCATCTTCCATGAGCACTTGGTCTTGTGTGGTCAACCTCATTTGTGCAGAGGTTGTTATTTATCTGTACAACCAGTGAGTCTGGCAATAAAAACTTCCCTAGGAGGGGAAACAAGTTCAGGCCAGGGCAGAAGAGCCTGGCTGAGTCTAAGAGGCTTGTAGACAGCAGGGAGGAAATACTACCTCTCCCTGTAGTACAAAAGGAGTTGCAAGATGTGAGTATTCTCCCTTGCTTTTCTGGGTTCAAGAAAGGTCTCTCTCTGTGTGTGTGTGTGTGTGTGTGTGTGTGTGTGTGTGTGTGTGTGTGTTGTTTTATGTGTTTCTTTGTGGTATGAGAATATGTGTTTGAGCCTCTAAGTGTATGTTCACTCACTCATGGAACAATTGAACATCTTTAAGAATGATGGAGAGAGACTTCAATGAGAAAGTACTGTGCCTAATCTGGTTAGCACCACTTTGTACCAGTCAAAGAAAAGATGGAGCTACCCATCATTCTGCATGTCTACACAGTTAACAAGAACAAAAGACAAAAAATTGGATGCAAGCTAGAAGTATTTCAGGTATTTGTAGAGGCAGAATTATTTATCTGCAAAGCAATCCCTGGGAGAAAAACAAAGTAATGGGGTCGATGACAGTGAGAAAGAGGCTACTGAGAGCAGGAAAGGCTGCCTGAGGGTTTGTGTCCTCTGCTCTGGGGGAATGGTGGCTGACCACTGATGACTTCCCTGCATCCTGTTTTGTTCTTCTCCTCATCGCCTGCCGCCATTTTCCTTTCACCTTTGCCTCATCTTGGTTCAGCTAACCTTGTCCTTGGAGCTTGTTCTGGACTTTATTCTCTAAGGAATTCTGAACTGCAGAGGTGCTTGTGGCTGCATCTCAGCCCAGCAGAAGTCCCACAGCTATGCTGAGGTGTGAGAAGAGGCTGTCTCAGTGCACCCCTTAGACTCACCATACTCTAAAGCACCCACTCCATGTTGTGTCTGCAGCACTCAGAAACTGCTTTTATTCCAAACTTCTTCATACTGAGTGAAAATCGGCCTGATGGAAGGTTGAGAGAAATGAGAAGTCTCAGACACTGCTAGCGAAGCTATGTACAATTATTCAGAATGTTGAATGCAGACTCCAGTGGTCCATTGATTCCAGAATGTAAATAGGTGTCCACAGAGAATATGGGACAACATGGTTACAGCAGGACTCATCAGAACACCCCCAGCTAGAAACTATTCAGATGCCCATCCTTGTTTAGAGAAAACATACAATGTGGTCCATGGAATATTGTTAAGAATGGAATAATACATGCAATCATTTGGCTGTGAGTTAGTCAACTTTCTGTTACTCAAAGAAATTCCTGACACAATCATCTTACTTGGAGAAAAGGTTAATATAGACTCCTGACTTTAGAGATTTTTTTTGTTTTCTGAGCTCATTCCTTTAGGCCTAAATAGAGGCAACCTGTGGTTTAGAGAGCTTCTTTAGGAGGAAGCTGCCCTCCTTGGAGACACTGAGAAGCATTGAATGAGAGCAAGGGGCTGGTCCACTGCCATCCAGTGGTCCTGTGCTGGGGAACTAAGCCTTCAATGTACAGACGTGGGAACTTGCTAGGAGAGCTTGGATTACTGGTCAAGGAACCCAGGGGTTCACCTGTCGGTGTACAGGTTTATAAGACAAGCACTACATTGACTGATCTGTCCACTGAGTTCTTCTCCCATGTCTTAATCTGACACAGAGGCAGGCAAAACACCTGCACATATAAATAAAAAAAATAAAAATTATCAAAACAGAGTAAAAGTACACAATCTTCTCCACATCCCTGTGCTCAGAGTTTCCTGTGTTTTCCTGACTCTGGGCTGGAATATGGGTAGAGAGGGTGTGCATTACTGAAAGGTAACTTTCTTCATAGTATCCCAGGTGATCTCGTATTACAT
>CABHPR010103712.1:0-12416 GCA_902168415.1 Peromyscus melanophrys | reverse complement strand
AACCCTGTCAAGAGCACACACGGTGGGTCATTCCTCTGAAGACACATAAAGACTGTCAAGGGAGCACATGTGTGGATCACTCCAGCTCCTAATCTAGACTCATACATTTTCTTCCCTATGGCACTTGAACTTGGGAAGAACCCCATTCAGTCCCATTTGACAGGAGCCATACTACTCGGCCACTGTAGGTTTTGTGTGGTCCTCGGATAGAATTCTGAGGTGCTAAACAAAGGCAGAACTGAGGAGGTCGACATAGGCAGCTCCAGAGGCTCTGCTGGAGCTCTGTGTGCATCCTTCTTCTAAGGAGAAAACCGCAGGACATTTCGCTGGCTGACGCCTGTAGTCCCGGCTACTCTGGAGTCTGAGGAAGAAAGATACAAAGGTTCAAGGCCAGCCTGGATTATACAGTTGATACTTGGTCTCAAAAAATAAACAAAGCAACAACAAAAAGCCCACCCCATAAAAACAGGTCAAAACAATAACAACAACAATAAAACCAAACCAAAACAGGCATGATGGCACATACCTGTTATTCCAGCACTTGGGACCAGTGACAAGGGGTCTGGGATCAGAACTTCAAGGTCACTTACCCACATAGTGAGTCCAAAAAGCCACATCTTAACAACACAGAGAGAGAGAGGGAGAGGGAGAGGGAGAGGGAGAGGGAGAGGGAGAGGGAGAGGGAGAGAGGAGAGGGAGAGAGGAGAGAGGAGAGAGGAGAGAGAGAGAGAGAATGAATGAGCCTCCATGTAGCACACACTGTAATTCCAGCTACTATAGAGGATAAGAACCACAAGTTCAGAGCTAACCTGGGCAACTTAGGGGCATCTGGTCTCCAAATGAGAAAGGGGTTGGGAGTGTAGTTCAGTGTAGAGTGTTTGCCTTGTATGTACGAGAGCCTAGTTCAGTCCCCTAGGAGATGTGGGTGGAGGATAAAGCATGAGAACTTCTGAAAGTAGTAAAACTAGGGGGAATAAGAGGGAAAGAAGCCAGATGTGGTGACCCATCCCCAATCAAACAGTGCTACTGTGTCTAGAGCTCCCCCAGAGTGGGCGGCCAGTGTCTGCCCAAAACAACCTTCCTAGATAGAAATGATTTTAGTGGCGGGTAGAGATGGCCGTGGCTGCCGTGTGGTCTTCTAACATTATGACTGAAGCAATTCCAGAAGAGTTCACCTAGGTAACATACCCATAAACTGCTATAGAGGTTCTACCGCATCCTGTCCAATGTCAGAAATGGCCCCTGTGCTGGCAGAGAGATGGAGGGAGTTGGCATTCAGCAATCTCGATAGCAGACGGCCTCGTGCTTTGCATCAACTCATTTGAGTCACTGAAGGAGATGGGGAAGAACTACTGGTTTTCACACACTGACTGGTGCTTTGTGTTGACTTTCAAGGTTTCCAGAGTCGGGACCGCCAGAATCCACCCACAAGGGAGAAAACAGGAGTTTACATGCGGCTGTTTCCTTAAAGTCTGATACAGACTTGTCAACTGCTTCAACAGCTAAGCAGTACTATTTGAAACAATCAAGATACCTTCCAGGTAAGTAGAGAAAATTTACTACTTAATAGTTAACCACTTAATCCCAGCACTCAGAGGTGCTGGAGGATTAGGAGGATCAGGGATTCCAGGCCAGCCCGAGTTATCTGATAACCCTGGTTCAAAACAACAAAAATGTTTAATGTTAGTCAGAGTCTTCATAGGGTAAAGTGCCTTAGTATCTCTGGAAAGGGGGTGCCAGAGAAGGAGAAAGCAGAGTCCCAGGACTCCTGGGCAGCTGTGCCCCTTGTCATGAGCTTCTTGTCTCTGCGACTAATGGAAGTAAGTCTGTTCAAAAAATACAGAGCCGAGAGTTGAGAAATAGCTCAGTGGCAGTCCACTCGCCTAATACGCACAGACCCAGCTTCTACCCCAGCACCATCAAAGAAAACAAGAAAAAGAAAATGCAGAGCAGCAAACAATTTGCCTGCTTCCCCAAAGCCTCTCGGACCAAAGCTGTCCATTTATTTAGTACGCATTCAATTTTATTAAAGTAATTAGACACCCTCATCACAAGTTTTTACAAAACATAAATTTAAAAAATATTGTGTCCTAAACAACATGCTGTATGTGTTCACAAGCTGCTTCTGGCTGCTGGGAAGAACAGGCTAGAGGCTCTAGTAGATGAAGAGACAGTCAAGATGGTATTGCATGTGTCCACAGTAGAGGCAGCAGAGGTAGAAGTGGGTACGATGCAGATGTGCTGGTGAACAGTGGGCTTTGCTGATAGGTAAGCCTGGGGGAAGATATGGAACAGAGGAAGGAGTAGATTTGCATGTGGGAGGAAGTGGTCCCTTGCGGATGGTAGAAACTGATGATTCAGGAGAGGAGGGGATGATTGGGGGGGGGGGATGCAGTCCTTCAGAAAGTGAGAGGAATCAAGAGCAAGCACTCAGGGGTTTTGCCTTAGAGAGGAGCACACCTCCTGGAATCCTTGGGTGCTAGCAACTTTGTAAAGCTCGCTGCTGAAACCATGAGCATTCCAAGCTAACAGCAGAAGCATGGATGCAACAGGCATCCCAGAATAGATTTAGGGGGACTATTCCCTGTTGAAAAAAATACAAAGTAAGGAGGTGCTGTCACATGCCTTTAACCCCAGCATTTGGGGGACAGAGGCAGGTGGGTGCCTGGTCTACAGGGTGAGTTCCAGGACAGCCAGGGCTACAGTACAGTGAAACCCTCAAAAAACCAAATGGAAGAAAAACAATGTAAGGGACATTTCAATGAAGTTTAGTGGTCTCTGATGGTACGAATGATGTACTGTAAGTCACTGGCAAAGGATTAGGAGCTCAAAGCACCCCCATTTTCATGTTCCACTTCCCAATATGGCTTTTAGGAATATGGGTCAAGCTGTCCGGTATGTCCTATCACTTCTGTTTTGTGAAGAAAGACCTAACAGATTCCACAAGTTACTTCAGATAGAAGTATAGCTGTAAACGAGACCTGAAAATTGGACTCAATGACAAAGGGTTGTTTATAACTAAACTTGAGCCTGGAACAGGCTGGACTCTGTCCTGAGATCTTTCCTCAGGCTGGATGAGACTGAGTTAAGTTCAGGCATTTGGACAACCATTTATGATTATCTGGTCTGAACCAGCAACTCTGAATTAGCAGACAAGGAACAGGAGAGATGGCCATTGTTGGTGCCTATGTTGACTCATAGTTTTTGTTTGTTTGTTTTTTTGAGACAGGGTTTCTCTGTGTAGCCCTGGCTGTCCTGGAACTCACTCTGTAGACCAGGCCAGTCTCGAACTCAGAGATTCACCTGCCTCTGCCTCCTGAGTGCTAGGATTAAAGGCATGTGCCACTTTGCCCAACTTCCATAATTATTTTTATAATTGAATATCTTTATAACTAAAAAAGAATAATACATTGAGGGCCTACTTTTTAACCCTAAAGCCAAGTACATGAAAAGTCTTAGATCAGTGGTTCTCAAACCTGTGGGTCTCAACCCCTTTGGGGTTACATATCAGATCTTTACATTATGATTCATAACAGTAGCAAAATTAGTTATGAAGTAGGGGTGAAATAATTTTATGGTTGGGGTCACCACAACATGAAGAATTGTATTAAAGGGTCGCAGCATTAGGAAGACTGAGAACCGCTGCCTTAAATCAACCCTCAGGATGATAGGAGTCAGTTGTACCCTGTGGTTGTGAGAAAGCCTGACCTCGTAGGAGGACTGATGGATCTGTAGCACTGGCCTTCAGGAAAGAGATGCGAGTGTTGTAGGTGTGTGACCTGCTACCGACCAGCGTGTGCACTTGGAGTGAGGCCTTGAGGGTCAGTGTGTACTGCTCATAATGGGACTGAAGTCGTCTGACTTCTCACCCTGTAAGCCTTAGGCACTTAACTACTGAAAGATGACTGCAGATAATGTAGCAAAAACACTAACGCTTTCTCAGTCTCAGTGGTGCCCTCTGGTGTCACCCTAAAGCTAAGACTCCTTCAGGAGCCAGTGTCACCACTGCTGGACACTGGCGACTCATTCCATGGCACCTTTGAAATCCTGTTCCGTGGAACCGTCTCTCTCCCACTGATCACTCTCCATCCTCCCTAGGAGCCTGTTAAGTCTGTGCCCTTTGAAATTCCTGCGTTAGCCCCTCTTGATCCATTTTAACACGTGGCCACAGAACCTGCTCCCTGCTCCCCCCTGTACCACTCTGCCCCGGCTGCCTCTGCACTGTGCATCTTAGCCCTCCCCCTGGTTAGATCCTTAGCTGACCCTGATGCCCCACCCAGGAGCACACCCCTAAACCTGATTGTGGTCGTGGCTTAGCTGAAAATTGCTTTTCTCACTACTAGTGTGATGTTTAGAGTGTGCATGTGTGCACACACAGGGCAGAGGATGACTTGTGAGTTCTCTCCTTCCACCACGAGGACCACCCTGGTCAACTTCAACTCTCTCGGCTAACACAAGAAGCACCTTTACCCGCTGAGCCATCTTGCTGGCCCAGAACTGCTTTCTTGAAAAGGAAGACTTGGTTGCTTCTGTTATTGGCCTTCTTGAGACCATATTTTTCTAAGCAGTTTGGCACTACTAATCATCCAGTGAATAATAGTGCCGCCCTCCATATTAGACTGTAAGAGCCCAGGAGCAGAGACGGGTCTGTCATGCTCAGTACTTCCCCCTGTCCACTGGTAGGCACACAGTAGGTGCTCTGCCAGTATTTGCTAACGGACTTCTTAAACTATCCTCGAGGCAAGAAATCGTTATGTAATGATGTATTGTATCATTAGCACATCGAACTATATTTCTGCCTCTTCCTAGTTGGTCCATAGATGTCCAATCAAGACTCACCCACTCACAATTTACAATTCTAGCCTGTATCTGTTTCCAACAAAATCAGAATATTTGTCTTAAAAACTTGAATTAAAACAGTTATCTTCAGGCTGGAAAGATGGCTCGGTGGTTAAGAGCACTGGCTGTTCTTCCAGAGGACCTGGGTTCAATTCCCAGCACCCACATGGCAGCTCACAACTACCTGTAACTCTACCTCCAGGAGATCTGACACCCTCACACAGACATGCATGCCGGCAAAAAAAAAAAAAAAAAAAAAAAAAAACAGTTATCTTCAATAGTGGATGTATTCACTTTAAGGAAAATACCTGCCTGGGGCTAGTGAAGTCAAGGAGGAGAACCTAAAACCACCACTTTCTTAAACTAGCATGATGTCTAATTATACTCTGCATATTTGCCTTTATACCCACAGATAAGTGTAGTCCTCACCCCTCACCAACGAAACCTCTTTGCAACAAACAGAGACCACTACAGAAAACCACAACCAATCAAAATGCAGAGCTGTGGGGCCTGGTCCCACTGGACACATCTGCTACACAACTCCCACACCTAAAGCTCAGGGAACAGTGTGGAAGAGGGGTGGAAAGATTGTGAGAGCCAGAGGACCAGGGAGTTTGCTGTGAGACTGTGTATCCTAGGAATGTCAGAAGCTATACCCAGAAAGTCTCACCAACATGACTGCCTAACCATGAGCTGAAGAAGGACAATAGACATACCAGGGGGGCAGGTTGGGGGGTGGGGGGGGGGGGGAGGTGGAAGACCCTGAGGCCACAACCAAAGAACCACAGGCAACTAAGGAATGCGGAGAGTGGGAGAAATCGTCTTCTCCAGGAAAAAGTACACCAATCAGTTATGCAATACCAAATGGTCAGCCCTGAAAACATACAAATCACATTATACAGACTGAGCTGGATATATTTAAGAACACACACACACACACACACACACACACACACACACACACGTACATAAATGCATGTAACAGTGAAAAAAGAGACCTTGAATTTAAAAGAATACAGGATGGAATATTGGAGGATTTGGAGAGAGGAAAGGGGGACATAATGTAATTATATTAGCAAAAATAAAAGGAAATGTAAAAACAAACAAACAAACAAAAAAACAACTTTTTTTCCCCTGAAATCTAGAGCAAAATTCTACATGGTTCAAGACATCCTACAGGCTGTAAAATACAGTTTAATTAGAGTGCCATTTTTTTTTTGTTCAAATGATTTTAATTATTGGAATGCACAAAAATTTATATAAATAGAAAGGTTGTTTTTCTTTGTTTGCTTTGGTTTTGAGTTTTTTGTTTTTGTTTTGTTTTGTTTTTGTTTCTCAAGACAGGGTTTCTCAGTGTAACAGCCCTGGCTGTCCTGGAACTCGATCTGTAGACCAGGTTGGCCTCGAACTCACAGAGATCTACCTGCCTCTGCCTCCCGAATTCTGAGTTAAAGACATGTGCCACTATGCTCACTTTTATAAATAGAAAGTTTTCAGACCAAAAATGTCCCCATTTAAAATTATTGCCATGCTGCATTAACAAAAGAATTTGAATATTCATAAGCCAACAACATTTATGAACACTATGTTCACCGAAAGAGATTTCTAATCTCCCTTACTCACAATTCCTGTGTGAGTATGTGTGGTATATGTCCATGCTTGTGCAGGTGCATGTACCTGTGTATGCATATGTGAAGGCCAGAGGTCAGCATCGGGTTTCTTCTCTCAACTATCTTACTTTTGGAGGTACTGAACCTGAGCTCACAGGTTGTCTAGACTGGCTAGCTAGCAAGGCTCTGGAACCTTCCTAAACCCGCCTTTTAGTGCTCGGATTACAAGTGCGCACCACCGCAGCTGGCTTTTTACCTTGGTGCTGGGGACCCAAATCCAGGTCCTCAAGCTTGTACAGAGAGTGTTTACCCACTAAGCCACCTCCCCAGGACCACACTTCCTTTTGAGTAAACTTTTTTTTTTTTTTTTTTTGGACAGGGTTTCTCTGTGTAGCCCTGGCTGTCTTGGAACTCATTCTATAGACCAGGCTGGCCTCAAAGTCACAGAGACCAGCCTGCCTCTGCCTCCTAAGTGCTGGGATTAAAGGCGTGCACCACCACACCTGGCTGAGTAAACTTTTTAATACAAAAAAAATGTATTCACTTTCCTTTTTAATCTCATTTTTTTTTTAGTTTGTGTAAAAATATGACGTTTCATACATGTCCAAGGCTGCCCTTGCTCAGACCTGCTCCTTCCTAACCTTTCCTTGCTACTGACTCCTGTCAGCCCTGTCCCTCCCCTTTCACGTACTGCATCTTCTTCGTCAGGTAACTGCCCATCGAAGCTCCATTTGTAAGTGTTCTGTCAGAAGCTGGATCCACAGGGGTTAGTCCTATAAGAAAGGGAAGCTATTTACACAACTAGTGCTTCCTCCGAGAACCAATCACGTGCTCTTCAAGCTCCGTAGTTCTGGTTTCAGAAGAAACGCTATTTATGTCTCATCCACAGGAAGTCTTCCTAATGAAGTCAGTGTGTGAGTGAGGAAGCTCCGCCTACCAGGGAACAGTTCTAACTCCATCAGTGATGACATCAGCATTAGCTAGGAAGGGCTTGTAACCCACAGGCTTAGACCATGTAAAGTGTCCGCATTCCAGTTCAGCTGAGTAATAATCAATCAAAAGCAAACAGACTCAGGACGTGCTCAGACCTTTTAGAAACATGTTGAAAAGACTCCCTTTGACCGCTAGCACAAAGCCCAAGACGGAACTGACATTTCAGACTTCAGAAAAACATAATAAAAACCATCCTTCTCAGCTGGTTGGTAGTGGTGCACACCTTTAATCCCAGCACTCGGGAGGCAGAGGCAGGCGGCTCTCTGTGAGTTGGAAGCCAGCCTGGTCTACAGAATGAGTTTCAGGATAGCCAGGGCTACACAGAGAAATCCTGTCTCAAAAAACCAAAAAACAAAAACCATCCTCTTCCCAAGTGCATCTTCAACACCCTTTCAACCCCAGGAGATGAGCTGTAGATATTTGCTATATCCTGTAGTAAGAACTTCTTGGATTTCTCTGAGTCCCAGGGCACATCTTTCTTCCCTGCTATGCCAACTGTTTACCAAGGGTCTGGCCCAATATGCATTGGAAGCAAGTAAGAGATATCATGGTTTTGCAGGAAAATGTTCCTCCTTTTTTTTTATGAGGTATTTCACAGGAGTGTCAAGTGTTTATTGCTATGTACATTACAGGTGGTGAAGTATGTGCTATCAGTATTCTAGGTTTGTACTCAGGGCTCAGGACCATGATAGAGTTCACTAAAAGGAGCAAATGCTTTAACCTACATTTATCCCTAGCCTCCCATCCCCAGGATGTCTAGACTGTGTTTAAACATATCTTTCTTTGAGTTCACATTCACACTCTAGCCTTGAAAATGACTGCTTTGTTCTTTTTAGGTGTGAACCCCAAGAATGTGTCTTTGGTAGCCAGTGGCAAGGATATAAACTCACACGCTTGGAACAATCAACTGTTTCCTAAGTCGTTGGGATCCATGGGAGCGGATCTTGCTTTCAAGAGGAATAATGCAGGTAACAGACACATGCAACCTATCAGTGTCCGATGTTTGGTTGTAAATATACCACAGGCATTGTTGTCCAGTGGAGATTTGTGTGACCCTAGGGGATAACAGGGTATGCAAAATTATCCAAATAATTCTTAAGCACAGATCGTTTTCAGTTTGTCAGCCTCTCATCCAAGGTCCTTCCTAAGTGGCTCTGCCTTCTTAGCAGACACATGTTAGTTCTCCCACTTCACAAATGGAAAAGACTTCCCACTGGCTACGTTGAATAAAACTGTTCAAGGTCCCAGTCAAAGGGACAGTTGGATATGTTGAAAAAGGAGGTAACCCTCATGAATGGGGAGCTAATCCTTATGAAAGCTGGATGGCTGCTGGGAAGATCTAGAGTTTGAGGCCATCCTGGGCTACACAGAGAACACATTACCTTCCCCTCCAAAGTCAAGGGGTTTCTAGTCTTTAGCATTTAGAAAATTAAAAGAGGACATCATTGAACTGTTTGCTGACAATGAATTAGAAACCATTGTCATAAAGCACTACAAATTATGGTCCATAAATCTCCAGTGCAGAGAATAGTAACAAAATGATTCTCAGCAAAGTATTCCCATCAACAAGGTTTCCCCAGGCTTCTGTCTGTAAAAGTGAAAATCAAGACAAGAGAAGAGAGCTAAGGTTGAGCTTCACCTGCTCCTCTAACAAACACTCACTTCCTGGAACACAGACAGCTTGAAAGAGCTCACCTCATTAAACTGTGTTCCCAACAATATTTACCTCCCATGCCTAGTAATCAAAATGTGTAATTTATCTTTTTTATTAGTTATATGCAATGAATCATAATTTAACAATATAGAAAATGTATTTACTATGGTTACAGAAATCTACATTTTTTTTCTAACATACACAGTTTTTGAGTGATGGGTTTATACTTTTAAGCTGAAAGTTCTATTTGGATAAATCTGGAAGCTAAAGTATGATTTAAGGGATGAATGTGAAATTTTCATCCATGAAAAGGTGCTAGCTCATGTGCTTTTCCATCAGTGTTGATGGACTTTTACTCGTTATGACATTTAGATTTCATTTAAAAGAGAGATAAAATTGGTTTTATAATGTCCATGATGATGATGAAAAATTTTAGATATCAGCTGAAAAGTGTTGAAGTATTGAGTTCTTAAAAATGTGAATAGTATGGGTGGCTTAGTTAGGGTTTCTATTGCTGTGAAGAGACACCATGACCATGGCAACTCTTATGAAGCAAAAACATTTAATTGTGGTGGCTTACGTCTTCAGAAGTTCAGTCCATTATCATCAAGGTGGTGAGCATGGCGGTGTGCAGGCAGACATGGTGCTGGTTACATCTTGATATGCAGGCAACAGGAAGTGGACTGGGAGTAGCTTGATCATTGGAGACCTCAAAGTCCCCTACACACACACACAGTGACACACTTCCTCCAACAAGGCCATGCCTATTTCAACAAAGCCACACCTCCGATAGTGCTGCTCCCTATGCGATTATGGAGGCCAATTACCTTCAAACGACCGCAACTGGTCCAAAAAGTTTGATGACGGTGGTTACAGCACATGAGCTGGCTAGTAACACTCTGATGTCACATCAACACCCTGACTTGTTCACATAAAACTCTGCTGTCACTTCAAATGAAGGAAGGAGGTAGTTTATTCTTGAGCCACATGGGAGTAACCATGGCTGGGAAACAAATTCAGGTTGCCCTGGGTAACATGTTCCAACCTAAAAGTGTTACATGAGATTTCATCAATTACAGAAGAAATTCATAAGTCAAGGCATTTACCAAATACATTGATGGGACAGCAAGTGTGTGTGTGTGTGTGTGTGTGTGTGTGTGTGTGTGTGTGTGTGTGTGTGTGTATGTGTGTGTGCGCGTGTGTGTGTGTGTGTGTGTGTGTGTGTGTATGTGTGTGTGTGTGTGTCTGTGTCTGTCTGTCTGTCTGTCTGTGTGGCAGCAGTTGAGGCGGGGGACAGAACTCTGCAGTAAGTCTCACATGCTATCGATGACATCTTAGCTTTGGGGTTGGTAGACACCTGTGATCTGGGAAGAATACATTTTATAGGTTTTGTTAAGTTCAAAGGATGTTAGGTTAGACACTGGGGGTGAGCAATAAATGGCTTTTAAATGGACTAAAAAAAGACAAAGATGGTTGGCTCTGGATTGTAACATTCTAACACTCCACAATCTAGAAGTTCTAGTCAGTCGTCCCTCATCGTAGACTCCTTGCCATAAGTGTGGTTTGGGTTTCCAGTTTGGGAGGAACTTTAGTTTATAGACTTCTGACAAGTTCTTCAGACCCTCTAAGAACTCAGCTTGTCCATTTAACAAGGCTGGAGCAGCAGACTACACCTCTGTCATCCAATTATTTCATCTCAGCTATTTCCAGAGAAGATTTCCAGAGGCTGTGAGTTATAGAGATCGGTTCAAAGGACGGTGTCATGGTTTTGAGTGTTGTGATTAACAGTCAGCAGCACCACAGGGAAGGTGTAGCGGCACATGGAGACATTTCTCATTTAGAGCTCTTTCTGGACCTTTCCACTAACCATCTAACCCATTTCCCCTCTGCTCTCCTTTAATACTCTCCTGCGGCTCTTTCTCTCACCCACCTTCTTTTAGAAGAAAGCATAATTAAACCGATTGAAAAATTGTCATGCACTGAAAAGTCGGCTGAGAAGCTAGAGGACCCACAAGGTAACTTCTGGGCACTGTAAATGAGCTGACTGCTTTCAACCACCGGTTCTCTCACAGGAGGTCCAGTCCTCTCACAGGAGGCCAAGGTGACCTGCTTCAGTCAGGTCAGGGCTGGTGGGAAGAGCAGCTTTTTCGAGCCATGCAGAGTGTCTTCCTCCCTGTCAAAATGCTCTATGCCTGCCTTCCCAATTATGCCATAAATTAGTTATGGCAACTTCTAGAAATCACAAAAATCACTCTATTGAAGGTAGAGAAGAATTTCTTGTTTTGTGACTAATAATCCTAGGACTTTGAAAGCAAATTCTGGTGTTCCTTTTCTTACACATCCATAATCACTGCAAAGAATGGTGGATTTCGGGATGAGGGTAACATTAGTGGTTTCCACAACAAATGCCAATGACTAGTTTCCAGCCTAAAAACTTTCCAGTCTAACATCCAATGCTGCCACAAACAGACACCTCACATAATAATCCAAAAGAACTTAAGAACTGATTGCCAGGCCTGTCTATTCCTAATAAAGTCTTGGCAATAAGACACCATGGTATAGCTGCCCAGCACATGGCTTCTAGTAGCTGCCTTGTTCCTATTGTGCTGCTGTTTTATTTTCAGTTAGTTGTTTTAGCCAGTCTCTCCGTCTGCAGGATGGAAGAGATAATCTTTACTTAGTTATCATTTCATAGCTCTGCCTCGTACTTATGCCATCAAGTAGTTCCTGCATTTGCCATGGTGAAGAGGAAGTGAGCAAGGGATGTGAGCGTGGCTTTGAACTTCCTTCCAAGTCTTTTGAGGCTTTCGGGGACCTAGCTCAGCTTGTCTAACATACATGAAGCTTCAGGTTCAAGCCCCAGCACGTCATAAGTCATGTGTGGCGGAACACACCTGTAATCCCAGCACTCAGGAGAGTAGAAGCAGGAGGATCGGAAGTTCAAGGTCATGCTTAGGTACACTCTATCAGGCCAGCCTTTGGAAGTAACGGGGGTGAGAAGGCTGCTCAGTGTAGGCCACTGTACTTGCATAAATGCATTAGTGTTAAAAGTTGTACAGATGGAACAGTCGCAGGACGACACATCCTCTGGACGTCACTCATCTGCAAGGCCATGTCCTCACCCTGGCCTGAATATCCTCCTCTATACCTCCTTCCCCCTAACAATTCTCCTCCCATATTGCTAATGCTAATATTGCTAATATCCAGTCACCTAGGCTACAAACACAGAGGCTCCAGCCCCTCCTCCTACCCCCTTCCCGCTCCCCCTTCCAGACACACACACACACACACACACACACACACACACACACACACACACA
>CABHPR010103711.1:11868-23942 GCA_902168415.1 Peromyscus melanophrys | reverse complement strand
TTTCAGGATTTACCCCCCACAAGTAGATCACACACACACACACACACACACACACACACACACACACACACACACACAGACACACACCCCACAAACATGAAAGCTGTTGATATTCTAACCCTGGCCATTTGAGTCTTATCTAGTAGTTCTAGTTCTAATTTTCATTTGCATTTATTTTGCAAAGATGGCTAAAAGACTTTCTGGCTGAGTGCTGAGATGATTCTTTCTGGTTTTGTTTGATTTCCTGCATTTCATTTTGGTGAAGTCAGGGGTAGGATGCAGAGACTCCCTAAGTAACTTTGAAAAGATTTCCTCATCTCAAATCAGGTGGTGGGAATGAAATTTTCAGGTCTGATATTTGAGGTGACTTTCTTATTTCTGCAGGACATGCCCAAACATTGATATATTGTGCCAGTGAATTTGGAGGTTTGGTGTTCATATTGTGTAGGAAATTGAATGTGAAGTTAACTCCTGATTCCTTCCTTCAGGGGTCAGGGTAACACTACAGCTGCTTCCAGGCTTGTAGTCTCCAGCTACGTGCAGAAATACAGCCTGCAATGATATTTTTTCCTATATCCTCAATTTTCACATTGTATAAATGACTTCCTCAGTTGTTTTCTGGCTTACACCACACATATGTTGCCCAACAGGGATTCTTCTTGAGGTTTTCTAATCCTAATAAAGGATGAAAATAAATATAGACGGGAAAGAAGTCTCTTTCAAATGACACTGAGTGTGAAATCAGTACATACGTGTAATTGCTATCTATTTGCCTAAAGACTACATGTACTCACATCAGGACAGATAGTTTCAGACATTTTAATGGCTACTTGTAACCTGTTACTTTCTTTAGGAAGATTATGTAATGAAGGCACTTCATAGCATTGATACTAAGTATCCTACAAATCAACAATAAATAGTTTTGCTTAATAGGAAAGCATTTAAACATGCAGTCAGTGAGTGGTGTAACATATAATGTGTATTTTTCTATTTTATTGCCTTTTAAGCTAAGGTCATGTATTTTATTGCTTTTTTTTAAGCTAAAATCATGTACTTATGTTAGAAAATTTTGGGTAAAAAACAACTACCATTTATGAAATGAATATGTAAACTACTGATTTCTTTCCTAATAAATTGCTTCAGTAAAATTAGGAGATTTAGCAAACAAGTAATCATAATATTCCCACAAATGGGGAAAATTTAAATGACATTTTTATTGCAGTTATTTGAACAAATCAATGTTATTTTAAACAGACTGATATGTAAAGCATTTTCTGAAACTGAAATTTGAGAAAGAATATTTATATTTTGAAATCTTTTAGATTCTTGTGTATTTACTGAAATGTTTTGTATATACTTAGTATTAAAATGGACATGATCTTGACAGTTGAGAAATCTCATGTTTTCATAAGGAGAGTTACTTTATAATTTGTAACAACTAAGGAAGTATTGATTATTAAGATTTAAAAGTAGCAGGTTTTCTGGTAATGCTGAAGTTATGAAGCATAATTATAATTTTACTATTTGAGCAGATATAGATAAGGTCATGTCAGCATTTCTCTTATTAAATTCCAGCCCAATTTTCATTAGTCATATCAGGAATCTCAAAGAGAAAAGAATCCACTTGTAGGAAACTGGGTTGACTCATTTTTCCTGACTTGTATTTCAGGCTCTGTTAGTTAGCACACTTGTACCCTCTGACACTACATTTGACCTGCAAGACTTCCAGAGAGCCATAAAAAATCGAGTAATTGCATGTTGCTCTGAATAAAGGAGACAGTGTGTGTCTAAGTGCTTACCAATATGCTCTACATTAGAAACATATGCAAATATTAGGATTCCCCTATCTTATGAATTTTTCAGAATATCTTTTTCGTGTCCTAATTATAAACTTTTATGGACATTTTCTAGTATCTGTTACTATCAGCTGATAGGTAATATCATTCTGTGATTAAACAACATAGGTAAATGAAAAGCTTTTGATACAAGATTTCACTCACCATTCAGTTTTGTTTTTCAGGGATACTCATAAGGGAATATAGTTGTCTTAAGTATTTAAAACATAATTGCATTTGAATCAAATTAAAAAATTTTTGTGTGGATACTTTAAGGAGATAATTTTCTCCCAGTTAATGTCCCTGAGTATATAGGATCTGTTTCTGGCAAGAGGACTACACAAACAAATGCTTACAAACAAACTCGATGCTACCACTTGAATTGGGTCAACTAACCACAAAGCTACTCTCAAGGATCATTTTATTTACCAAAGTGTATGGGCTTGAGTACCCAGAGTAATAGAGGAAATGAGAAAGGAAAGGCACCAGTACTGTTTGTAATTTTCTAGTTGCAATAATTACTAACGTTCTTTAGGGGGAAGCAATCCCCCATGTGTCACTGCTAAAGCTGCATTTCTTTAATGCTTGCATTTTAACATAAACATATTCACATATATGAGGAAGACATTGTTCATTATCTGAGTTTCAGTATCTGGTTTATGTAGATGACTAAATAGGTTGAGAAGTAAGGTTTTATGTTTTGGTTAAGATAGAAGTGGAAACTGTAAAAATCCTGTAAAATACAAATTAGTGTCCATGAACTTAAATAACACTTGTGTAAAAATAGAACCTCCTCTCAGTTCCAGGTTTCTTACTTTTTATGTTAAAGATCCTCAATATTTCTTTATTTTGGATGAATCTTGTCATGTATATTTATCTTACTCCGTTGATGCCTATAAATAGCAAGTATTTCTTTGCTATCCCATATTTAAAATACATATCTGTGTCATGGAAATATTTTAGTTAGGATCTAGCAGGTTTGCAAAGGAACATCATAGAAATGTAAATAGGCTTGTTTATTTGACAAATTCAGTTAATCACCTTACAAATATGCTTTTAATTTTCACCCAGAGAATGCCACCCTGGAGTGTCTTACAATGTGTATAGCATACCATTACAGGCCAACCACATGGCTCAATGGACATACCCCTTGCTGCTTACCCTGGCCATTGGCTCACAATGACAAATCCTCAGTTGGCATGCTTACTTGGTTCTGCTGTGCAGAAACACTATTCAAGTGCCAAAAGCCTAAGATTCCTAAGGCTTGTAGCTACAGAAAAGGGATGACTGAGTGGCTTAGTATCGCCTTCCAATCACATAATCTGAAATTGCCAAGCAGTGAGCTGTGGATAAAGCAAAAGGAGGAAGCAAAGCACTTTAGTATTTTACTTCTAATTTTTTTCATATTATAACATTAAAAGGATCATTTTTTTTCATGGCAGGATATTCAAAAGGTTTGTTGTAGTTAACTGCATGTACACACACATGCACACACACACATACACATATTACAATAAATAACATTAAATGAACAATGTTATTCCTACCTAAATTTGAGAGTAAAATACTAAGTCAGGATATAGTGTGTGGTGTGTGAATTCACTGAAAAACTGAAAATATTCTCCCGGCATGGTTAAGGTTAATTAATTGATACATTCTTATTGTACCAATATTTACATGCAATACTCATTATGTTACCATACTGATAATCATGAACTAATATATTAATTTAAGTGAAATTAAATGGTAATTGGGGCTAGAGTTAGCTGCTCTTCCAGAGACTCTGGGTTCACAGCACCCACATAGCAGTGCATAACTGCAACTCCAATTCCAATGGATCTGATACCTTCTCCAGGCACTAGGCAGGCACGTGGTGCTCAGACATACATGCTACCAAAAGATCCAGAGACATAAAATAAAATGACATAAAAAATTAATTTAGAAAATGTCAAAAGTCATTTAATCAGTTTACCATTCAGTGTCACTTGATAAAGAAAGTGTATAATAACAATAAAAAATGGCACATGCATTGAGGTGTGCACAACTGAGTGAATAAATACCTTCAGAATACATTGTTTATCCGTGTACAAAGTTTAGTGTAGAATATAAATTCTAGACTGCATTAAGTAAAATGTTCATGTATTCAGACTCAAAATACTTACCCTTGCATCTGCACGTGAACCATGTTTATCTAACATTGAAAAGGAAAATTAAGCTGTTACTGTGGGTCTTGCATCTACAGAGTTAAGTTTGTGGGGTACATGGGCTTTGGAGTGTATGACCTCCTGAAGTTCCACCATTTTCAAACTGACTTTCAAATTTATGCTTCAAAGGTTATCAAAAAATTATTATATATGCATCACAGAATAATAACTTTAAAAAAGATCGCATTGCTACTGCAACAAAATTCATTTCAATATAACCAGAGGTAACTAGGGGAGAGTCATGAGAATCTAACGGAATTGTGCAAAATTGATGAGTAAATGATGCTCCATTATATTGTTTTACACAAGGAAATTGTGAGCCAGTGAAATGAAACTGAGTCTCCGAGATCTTTCAGTTTGTTGGCCCACTTATCATTTATGGTTATGATTCCCTGATAAGGTGTTAAGTCCACAGAAGAGTATTTTATTTATATTGCAATATTCCCTGAATACCATATTGTCTTCTTAGTAGATAGTAAGGAAACAAAAAGTTCTTTTTGGGGTTAATGTTACTAGACGTAGTACTTTAGACTGTAGATCACTTTAGTGACTTGTGATCACTTTCCTACTGCCCCACTTGTACTATATGGACTGAAATCTTATATTTATGTACATTGTACTACTCTTTACTTTATTTGATGTCTGCGGGCATCATACAAGGGAAGGGTTGGGAAAAAATAGGTCACTGGTGAGTCTCCTTGCTTTTTCTGAACATTTCTTTCCCCAGTAGTTGTATATCTCTTCTCATGCAGAGAATTGCTCCTGTATAGAATTCTTCTCTTTTTGTCAAAAAGTGACCCCGAAATGACTCTATAAACATTTCACTCTCTGGCCTTTAGGACAGCTGGCTTTGTCTCTATATTGCATGCTTCCTGCTTGCTTCCAAGAGATTCACTCATTCTACTTTAAAGATAAGAGTCTCTTTTTAAATGTCTCCACTAATAGGCACACTCTCTTATATGTGCAGCAATGGAGTAATTTGAGAAAGTAAAAAGTAATATGTATGGAGCTTGCTGGCCTACAATAACATAGCTACTAACCGAGAGACTAGCAGTTCATAGATCTATTTATCTAGCATCTTTGAATTATCTATCTGTATTATGTGTATTTATATATTCAAGTGACTACACAGAGACCTCTGTATACATAAACACATAAACATGTTAATTTTTAAATTGTAATTACAACACAATATAAAATTTCTTCCCCTTTTCTTTCTTCCTTCCAACACCTCCTGTTTCCTATACCTCCAGTCTTTCCCATGTCCTCCTCCTTACTCCCTCTCAAAGTAATGGCATCTTTTTCTTTAATTATTATTGTTGCATATGTGCATAAATAATAAATAAAACCTCATGAATGCACTTAATGTTTATATGTACATAATTTCAAGTCTGCCCACTTAGTATTGTGTATCTAATTGTGGCCTTTTTATTTTTTGATACAATATGAACCCCAGCTAAAAGGCTAAATGGAAAGATTGTAAAATGGTAATAATCACTCCTTTGGACTATAATAGTAACACTTACAGAAAATATGATATTAGATTTTTTTCTCACTCAAAGCTGCCTTCAGAGGACTACATTTTAGATGATGAGGTGTAGAGAGGACTATGAAGATCATATTTTCATTCAGGAGAGATGTTGCAGTGTACTGCAGACATACTAGTAGGCAGCTGTTAACATTTTCCTGTATGGAGAAATGACACTGGCTAGGAACACTCTGATGTTTACAGCCTCACCATGAACTTTATTTCCAAAGAGACATAGCCAGGGGAGAAAAACACAGCAGTAAAAATGGGAAAGAGAAAGGCTTAGAATATTTTGTGTAAACAAAGCTTCATGTAGCCAAGGGAGAAAATTTGAATATAAAAAATGAATCTGGTGGCTCTCAGTGTTTAGTGTTTGAATATCCCTGTTACAGCTCCTAATTGTTCTCACCATGACAAAACTTCTGAATAGTACTCAAGAGGAACCCAGCTCCACAGTGTGCAGACTGAATTCATTCAGGGGATCTCTGGGGAGTTTGGACTGCTGCTCTTCCTTCTTGGGATTTTCCTACAGGGCCCTTAAATAACAGTCTGAGAGTAAGTGGCTCATGTCAGTGGGTGTGCTCTTCTCAACGACTGGATGGTTTAGTTTAGCTCCAGGAGCAAGTGCCTGTCAGCCTCATATTTCTCGTCACCAGAACCATGCAGGACATGTAGTAGTGTGTCAGTAAATAATTGCATAATAATGCTTAAATATTTTCTAATTGCAAATCAGTTTTAGATTTATGTTCCCCAAAACGTGCTGCATTGTAAGTTGAGACTAAAGCTTTTAATGTAGGAAAGTAATAAAAGAAAATTGTAAAATAAAGGAGAAAGGGCGAGTAATAGTTTTTAGCTTACAAGTGGCAGAAGATGAAATTACTGGCCTACTCTGTTCCCCTCCTTTCATCTTTTCTTTTCCTTCCCTTTCACCCCAAATATAGTTTTTTAATTACTATTATTATTTTGAGACAGAGTGTTACTGTGTAGCTCATGCTGAATTTAAACAAGGGGACCATCTGCCTTAGTTTTCTGAGTGCTGCAATTCCAGGTGTGTGCCACCCCAGTCAGCTACCAACATAGTCATTTAAGTTAATTCACTATTCAGAAGCAAGAGGTACAAAAATGAACAATAGTAGATATCTGAGTCCAAAGATGAATAGTTCAGTCGAAGGTGTGGCTAAGAAACAGAACCATATATAACTGAAATTCAAGGCAATTTTCCATGTATACTTCTAAGAGTGATATCAAATACAGTGGAAATTTAGAAAAAGGCCAGAACTCATAGAGAGTAATTAGGGGAAACTTACTAAAGGAGACAGACTGCATGTTAGACTTTGAATGAGCTAATATAGGTATGGATGTGTTCTAACGTTCCAAATATGAAAGAGATTTAACATGCAGACACACACACACACACACACACACACACACACACACACAAATTGTAATTGTAAGTAGGACCAAATGGAGCATGATTAAACCAAAGCCAATACCCTAGCTTCCCTAATGAGTCAGATATACAATGTGAAATGTGTAAAGATAAGGCTAGAGTTCCAGAGCTACACATCTGATTGTGATGAGCTAGTGTAATAAGGTTGTGTGAACATAAGAAAAAAGAACATTTAACAATCTACTCACATTTATGCTTAGGAAAAACAGGAACAGTATGAGAGCCTGTATCTCCCAAGTACCATTGATTTTTAATTTTGTGAAGTTCCAAAGATCTCCTTAGTATTATCTTTAGTGCAGTTGTGTTACATTGAACCCTAGAGCTCCAGTTGCCATCATTGTCTGTCTTCATATCCTTTTTGTCTTTTCTCTTTTCTGAGACAGGACAGAGGATAGATGTTATACACACACACACACACACACACACACACACACACACACACACACACACAGCTTTACAAACTGTAGATGCCATCATGTGTTATGAGACTAGTGTATTTAAATTATATTTTCTTAGTAGCGTTAGAAATTTGTCATGCATACTAGCAAAACATGGCAATTCAAGTATAATTATTCAATAAATAAATGAGGATATTTAAACTATATTTATTTACAGCAAAGTGACCCTAAAGTGGCAATTGAATTGGAAGGAATGGGAAAATTGAAGAAAATAAAAGGAGAAAAAAAGAAAAGGGAAGCACTTTATATAAAATAGAAATATAATTTCCAAAATGATTTTATTCTAAGATCATGTGGGGAAAGAATATTGTTTACAGTAGAATTTGCATTCAGTAAGATACTAGGTTTTATTACTAGCCAGTGTGAAGATTTTGCTAACTGGTAATAATTATAACAATTTTGAATGGTAGATGAAAAAGAGAGAGTAAGTCTCCTTCTAAGAAAATAATCTCATGCAAGCTCAATTTAAAGTATTTTCTTGATTAGATACTTTGCCTTTACTTCTAATAAGCAGAAGAAAAGATTCACACAATGTCCATCTTAGACATTTGGCCTTTTTTTAAATGTAAACTAGAGATTCTTTTCCCAGTAATGCTCCTCTGAAGCACTAGCTTTTGTTTGCAATCCTTAGCTTTGCTCTCTCAGAGGCCATGGTGCTCTTTTGCCTAATGGTGGCCTTTTTTTTTTCAACCAATTTCATGTGCAGCAGCTGTCTCCAGTTCCATGTCCCTTCGTTCTTTCTTCTGTGTCTCATTTGCCCTGTATGCTCCTTTTCATGTACCTTCCAAGGAAGTCTGAGAAAAGTATTTGGCTCAGGGTTTGACTGAGAGAAGACAAATTGATAGTGCATTAATAAGAAAAAAAAAAGTAGAAGAAAAGAAACCAGGAGGCATTTTTTTCTAAACTTTATGAGATCACTCCTTGTTGAAATTCCAGTAATCTGGGAACTTGTCAATACTGATGAAAACATGAAGAAGAATGTGCCTTTTTTTAGGCACAAGCTATGTGTAATATGCATCATCATTAGAATTTACCTAAAAGAACAAGTATCATAGTTCACTGTGATACAAAGAAATAAGTCCTTTCTACTCTGAAATTCTACTACAACTTTAGGAATCACTCTGAGTGTGGGCTTGTGGAGGTCATAGGACAGCTTGCAGTAGTCAGTGCTCTCTTCCCACCATGTGGGTCCTCCAATTGAACCCGGGTCTTTGGACTTGATGGTAAGTACCTCTACCTATTGAGCCATTTTCCTAGCCCCAGTCATCACTATCCTTTAGTCCTATTACACGATCAGAGCTACTTCATTCATATTCATCTGAATTGATTTACTCCTTCACCCAGAAAAATGAGATGTATCGTTTTGGGGCCCTCTCTTTTGTAATGATGTGATGTGTAGTGTATTGATGTGAGGTAGTGAGCCTACTAGAAGCTAAAGATGTCCAAGGTAGTTCTCATTATTATTATAGTAGAAGGGTGTTGTGTTACCTGTTTGCAATCCTAGCATTTATGAGACAGAGGCCAGAGATCATGAGTACAAGGACACCCTGACCCACATAATGATATCGTCTCAGAGGGGAAAAATGAGCTTATAGACTAGTGAGGAGGAGGCACAGATTCTTCAATTACTTTCTCTGTAAGCATAATTTGAAATGTAGAATTGCACCTAGAAGTTTCTGTTGCTTTTAAGGCAGATGAAGAAACTGACTGCCCCATGGTTGCAAGTGAGCCCTAAGCAGTTTCTTTAGGAAGTTCTAGACTCCTGATGGTCCTTAAATTTATTTCAAATTCAGTCAGGGAGCTGAAATTTATAATCCCATACCCAGCAGTTGCTGTATAGGGCATAGACCCTGTCTTGCACAGTGATGTTCTCAGTTGCCAGATAGGCATATAGACCATGAAGAGAAAAATGGTTGGTGTTTGGAAGGTCTGACAAGCTAGCAGTATTCTGTCAGTTGTGGAGGTACCCTTCACTGATATAGCAGGAAGCTACTGGATTAATGTAAGGAAAAGAGCAAGGAAACTAAATATATTTGATTACAAAGAATTACTGTACATATTTTTGTTTCTGGGGATTTTTTCTGAGGAATATAATGAAATCATAATTAGACATGCTATAAATTTCCAGGTCACAAGTACATAAGGAACATCTCATATGTGCCTCAGACTTCCATGCACAGTGAGAAAGGTACTGAAAATCCATGTTTAGTAGTTGACATGAGACATTTTTTTCTTCTTCAGCAGTTCATTTGTTTGATTATAAAGGTCAGGAGAGGATTTTCTTGGAGGTCAAAGAAGAGACAAGGCAATGGAATGAAGTGGACCAAGTTTTCTGAATTGTGAGGATAGTATGACAGTTCTTTGATTTGTAAGGGATAGTGAAAGTCCACAGATGGTACAAAGACTTAACTGAGTGGCAATAAATGTAGATTAACTGGTTGGTTCAGAGCAGAGAAAGCTGTATTTCAGTAATATTTGCTCAGCAGAGATTCTGAGTAGATAGGTGAGGAGGGGACTAAATGTGAATTGATTAATTTAAAACCGTAGAGATACGTTATTGTAGAGTTCAATTTTTATTGTGATTTTCATATAATACTGTTCATTTTTGTATTATGTAGATGTATTAATTTCATTCTTGAATGCAAGGGAACTGCTATTACTTTAGATTTTAAAATGCTTTCTTCAACTGCAGTGAGGTGATAGGAGCACCTTCTATTTTCTTCTTGTGAAGATTTTCAGTCAGGTTGAAAATACTGACACCAATTTCCCCAGTAATTTTTAAAAGCTGTTCATTAAATCATAGAAAAATTGAGCAGAAATGAATTCAGTGTACACTCTTGCAGACCAAAAAACTTTTCTCCTCTACAACTAAAGTAATCACCCATGAACTAATGTTCATTTTAATAAACAACCCCTTTGACTTCTTTCTCCTCCATTCATCTGACATTTGACTAGAAGGCTAACTCATTTCAGTTCAAGAAATAGTCCCAGATTTTCTACCTACCTGTGCTTAATAACAAGAACAAGACTAGAATTAGCAGTTCACTTAGTGCTGATTGAAGAAATGTACTGTTAAGCATTTTTAAACATTTGTCTTCTAAAATAAATTCAGTCCTCTCTATCACCCCCACAGCTACTCTTAAATAATTTGATCTTTTCTTCTCTGATCTTGGATTATCACTGGAATTAATAAAAACAGCTTATTAGGTATTTTTAAAAGATCAAATATTCAGTGGAGGTAGAACTTCTTTTTCCATTACAATAATGAATTTAGGAAAGAAACCCTAACATCTTTATGTTTTCTGTATGTTTGAATCAATATAACGTAGGGGATCCAGGATCAGAACTATTCCATTTTTACTGATTGCATTGTGCTATTTGTGCACAGCGTACACTTCCTTTTGTTTTCATAAATTTGAAGTAGACAATTTTTGTGCTAGCACAAAATGTTGCATCCATTATAGTAGGTAAGGCTTGGTATTTTAAGTTTCTTACTCAAAAGAGTTATGTAGGTGGTATGAGAATTGAGTGACGGCTATTGGAACAGACTATGCATCAGAAGTTATTTAAATCTCATCTATACTTGGAAGAAAAAAAAGAGAATTGTTATTTCCTGCTTCTAAAATTACAATTGGCTTTAATTTCTACAGATTATAATAATTAAAATGTAGGCTTTTCTGTGAGCATATTCTTTGTAATACCAATATCCTGGAATCAAAAATTTATGTCCTAGTGGATATTAGTTCACCCTTTATTGATTTTTGGAACTTCTACTAGTCCAGTCTCACTAGATGTAATGTTATTGTTAACTATGATTTCAAAAGAATAAAAGTACATATGATAAAACTTCACCATAGTCTAGATTTGGGAAACAGAAAGATATTGAGAAAATTTAATTTTTTAACTTCACCAAACAATTTCTTAAATCACAGGTGCTTATTATACCTAGGTATCACAATCAAATCTTCACCACTTCAAAAGGGAATCACAGCACCCAAAGTATATATTTATTTACATTTTTACAGGCTGTAAGAATTTAAGTGGAAATTGTTTCATACCTAAAGACAGTCTCTGAAATGACTTGTGTGAAACCTATTCTAAGTTTATGCTGAGAGTACTATAGCATGGGATAAGTTAGGGCAATAAAATATACTAATTTGAATGCCAATGTCATCATCATCACTATCGTCACAATTATTTTTTATCATCAGTATAAAAGGGCTGCTATTAATTCAGCAGATATTATCTAAACAAAATGAACAGTACAGATCAGGACAGTGGCCCCTAAATTTAATGATCTGCAAGGTTTCCATGACCCCTGGAATAATGCCAGCCATGTGAGCCTTGGCCTGTGACAGACTTATGCCTTCATTCTATGTTAATGCAACAGTTAATGTAAATAGCTTTGATGCCTGAATGCTTAAAAGTTCCTCACCCCAAAGAACATTGTCAAAGGACATTGTGTGCTCCCAATTCACTAATAGCCATGTTCTTTTCCTCTTTTCTTATCAATTTGCTATTGTATGTGTATTTCATAAAAGCTCATATTTTATATGTATTTATGTATTTATGTATTTATGTATTTATGTATTTATGTAT
>CABHPR010103710.1:3322-18166 GCA_902168415.1 Peromyscus melanophrys | reverse complement strand
TTTTTTTTTTTTTTTTTTTTTTTTTTTTTGGTTTTTTTCCAGACAGGATTTCTCTGTGTAGCCCTGGCTGTCCTAGAACTCACTCACCAGGCTGGCCTTGAACTTGGAGATCTGCCTGTCTCGGCCTTCTAAGTACTGGGGTTAAAGGCGTGCACCACCACCACCCAGCGTGAATCTATGTTGTTGTAGCTCAGAGTGCCTTCTCTCTGCAGTCCCAGAAATCTCACTCTGGCTTGAGACGCCTGTGCAGGACTTGACAGTGTCGTGGGACAGGACCCCCTGGATAGCAGGGGGACAACCTGCCCTTCTGATGCCCCAGTGTGGACTTGAGAGCGAGGGAGTCAGAGGTCAGTATGTGGCCTCCTCTCTGCTCAGATGGCCATGGGTGAGAACAGTGTCTCTGCCTCCAGACCAGTGTGAAAAAAAGACATGAGTGACAAACTGGGCCTCACACAAATGAGCAGTGTGGGTTATGGGCCCCAGTGGAGTATTTGGTGCAGGAGGAGGCGGGAGAAGCCGTCCCTGCTGAACAAATTACTCCCAGATGTAGATTTCAGTAAACACCTAAGCTGTGCTCCTGCCTGAGGGGCAGGAATTCCGTGGGGCCATGGAGAAATCTCTAAACCTGAGCTAGTTTCAATATGATGAAGCTTCATGGTGTCCCCTTCCCTGCATGACAAGGCCCGGGAGCCTCTCTTTTCCTTGTGTTTTTACATCAGCATAGTAAACATTAAGTGTAGCGACCAGACCCCGTGGAACCCCAAGGAAGCCTGAAACTGCTGCCATTCATAAAGGACTTGTCACAAGGGCCAGGGGTGGAGGGCAGCCATAGCATGGACAGTAGGGGCTGTTTGGAAGCCTGGCGTATGCCCTGTGACCAACAGACACCAGTCTGCCATCCGTGGGAAGGAGACGGTGTTGGAGATAAATATGGGACAGGCCCTGTGTGAGAGGCCTCTCGCAGACCCTGTAGAGGGCTGCCAGGTATGTGGGGAGGAGGTGGGAAACTGTACATTGAAGAGGGTGGGTATGGAGTCCGAGGGGAAGGGGATGCAGTGGATTTTAATAGAACGCTGGCAAGCTGTCCTGCCCCTTAGGAGGGAGTGAGCCTGGGTTAGTGTTTCCCGCCCACTCTTTTGGTTATGGCTCTCCCACTAATTAAAAACAAAAACTGAATGAAGCCCTGGATGGATGGCCAGCCTCAGTGCAGCAGGTGTGTGGTTTGCCCATCTCCTCTTCACAATTAGATGTTGGTTTGTGGGGGGACGGAGAGCCCCATCCTCCCTCCATTAACCACCCTCAGAGACTGCCAGGCCCTCAGAACCCTGTGCAGTAGCCTCCAGGGAAGACCGGAGCTTCTGAGATCCCCGTGTCCATTCTGCTGTGTCAAGAGCATTGGCAGGGCTGCCCCGTGATGGCTGTGAGCCTGTGGGGAGCTTGCGCACCAGAGCGCGTGCTCTGTCCCCCGTCTAGATGGCAATGCTGTAATGGCCAACCAAAGAGCTTGCCCGGTTCCCATGTACTAGGTGTGTGTTTGGGTTGTCTCAGTGTTCCCGTTGATTTCACAGATGAGGAAATTGAGGGACAAAGTAGTCACTTCAGTTACCACAGTCAAAGAGCCGATGAAAGTCAGGGACAGGAGGCCCATGTTCCTTCCTTCCCCTTTTGAATTGCCTCTCTTACGGATTAGACAGGCCTACCTTTTCTGAATGGCGGGCCGCAATGTCTCACTTTCCCTAACCTCTGTTCTTAGACTTGTTTTTTCATGGTTACTGTCATGTCCCATGATCCCTAGCTGTTCAGGTCAGAATTCAGTGTTTCTCTACATGAGGACTCCTGAGGACTGACTCCCACAAACCAAACTCACAGGAGAGGTGTGAACTAGACAGTGGGGTAGTCAGTCCATCCACCGCTTCACACATATGAGGGAGCTAGTAATTGGAAGGTTTGGTGTTCACCTTCTGGGGCTACAGCAGCTCATTTATATGGAGGTCTTTTCAGACTGTCTTGTTTGTTGCTCAGTGGTAACAGAGACTTCCTTTGTTTTGTTTTGTTTGGTTATTGTTTTTTTTTGAGACAGGTTTCTCTGTGTAGCTTTGGAGCCTTTTCTGGAACTCACTCTGTAGCCCAGGCTGGCCTTGAACTCACATAGATCCGCCTGCCTCTGCCTCCTAAGTGCTGGGATTAAAGGCGTGCGCCACCACCACCTGGCGAGACTTCCCATTTTTTAATTATTATTTTTTTAAATATGAGATTTTGCCTGCATGTATGTCTATGCACCATATGCCTGTCTGGTACCCACAGAGTCCAGAAGAGGGCATCCAATCCCCTGGAACTGGAGTTACATCCATTGTTAACCAATTTGCGGTGCTAAAAATCAAACCTGGGTCCTATGGAAAAATAGCCAGTGCTCGTGTGTGTGTGTGTGTGTGTGTTAATCATATATATTTTAATATATGTATACATAATACATTAAAATATATTTTTACATATTTGATGTATTTTAATAACAATCTTACAGGAACCACACTGAACTCAGACACATCAAAGACATGTACTTGCATGTAGAACAACTCCGAAAAGTATAGTGAGTGGATGAAATCCACTGTATGATTAAAAATGCTGCAAACACTGTTTAGGGCCAAGCATTTTTATTTTTTAAAAATCCAAATACTGACATTGTCCAGGAAACTTCAATAGGTTTATTTTTAATTGTTATAAAGTTGAAATGTGTACTCATTGACTTGTGTTAATGCTTTATACATCATGCATTTATATTAAAAATTCACACACGGGGCTGGAGAGATGGCTCAGAGGTTAAGAGCACCAACTGCTCTTCCAGAGGTCCTAAGTTCAATTCCCAGCAACCACATGGTGGCTCACAACCATCTGTAATGCAATCTGGCACCCTCTTCTGTATACATAATAAATAAATAAATTTTAAAAAAAAATTCACACACAAATGAAAATGGAAAAACTGCCAATACCCGATTTCTGTCCCATTTTCCCACTTACAATCCTGTAGTTTGGTACCTTTTGACCCCATGGAAAAATTACCTAACATTCAGAACTACTGATAACAAGAAGAGAAAAAAAATTTTTTTGAGAATGAAATGTGCATGTGTGGCAAGCTAGCTGGACATCTTTTGGCATGATTGTTGTACGTCTGGCCTGGATAGCACACAGGTTGGTGTCTTCAAACAGGCAAAGCACCCATAGCTGCACTCGGGAAGCACAGATCTGTTTGAAGTGCTGAGCAGTTTCTCCCACCAGATGCTAGAACGGAAGCTTGCAAATCAGAAGTTCAGTGGACTTCTGATAGCGGCTGGTTTCATGGAGTCCACTGTACCCGAGGCTTCTTCACCCCTCCAGTAGAGGGCGCACTCTTGTTAGCCGCTTTGTGGCCCGTTTTCTAGGTGCTTCACCACTGGTGGATTTGTGGGCAGTCTGCTTTGTATGAGCCATGGCATGGCATACTTACTTACCCATCTTCTCCTTCAGCTGGAGCTCGGCAATCGAGAGGTGGCGCTGGCATTAGGAGTGGCGGTGTAGTGTAGCTGTGAACACAATGTCAGCCAGTGCTCTTAACCACTGAGCCGCTCGGCCCAGAGCCATCACACTTCTGCTCAGTGAGCTCCCTCTTCTCCAAGCTCTGTATGCCTTCAGGAGTTACATAGGCTCTGACTTTCCGAATTAAGACTCAATTTCTCTGTCACTTTGACTGAAGTTGGAAATTCCAAGTCTCTGCAATTGCTGTCCCTACAGTGTCTTTCAGTAAATGATTCACCAGCAGCCTGTGTTGTTCTGGGTGTCTCAGTTCTCACTGATTCCACTGTCCAAGCCTGACTTATTTTCAATGGCAGAGACATCTTGACATGCCCTCCTTGGATATTTGGTCCGTGTGGCCCCGAACAACAGTTGGCATGTTGCTGGAGACCCGGGAAGAATGGGACAGAAGGCAGATTTAAAACAACCTAGAGCATCTGGCTATTTACCAAGCTGGGGTCGGTCCCAATACTGGATGAGGAAGGAGGGAAGGTCACCAGGGTCGCCACCCACCCCCATCAGCATGTGCCCAATGGAGCTTGGTGACTGATGTCAGCTGACAGATTTCACCTTGGGTGCCACTGGGCCAAAAAGCCTCTGCCAGCTCATGAGTGGGGCTCAGGGCTCCTGTGTCCAGGAGAAGCCTTGGGAGTTGTCCACACAGCAGTTGTGTTTCAGGCACTGTAGGCAGGCCCCAGAGTTGGCTCCCTCCCATGACTGTAGAACCTCATAAGAACCAGCACCCCAGAAAGCATGGTAACCCCTGGAAAGTTTGGTAGATGCTGCTGTTAGAAACTGAACGGGCAGGTGCAGCAAGTCCCAGAGACGCAAAAGAGGTGAGCCCTTACCAGGAAGTCTGAGAGGAGAGGCTGGAGAAAACCGAGTGGCTGTGATGTGTTACTTAGGGGGATAAAGAAAATGGTGTTGAGTTAGATAGCAGTGGTGGATGCACAGCTCTGAGGTACTAAACCCACTAACAGTACCTCAGATGGGTGGATTTATGATCTGTGTATATAGAAAGGAGAAAGCTCACTGAGCACTTAGCCACAGCAGGGTTAATCTGCAAACCAGACTCACAGTGCTGACCTGACTTGCAGTCTCCTGTCCTGTGTCCCCCTCCTCCCCCATTATCCCTGCCCAGATGGGGAACCAGTTAACAAGGCTTATTTACATAGACCACCCCAGAGCCTCAGTAAAGACTATGAAGCTGGGGGCTCCCACCTCCGCTTACAGATGCAGGTAGACCAGCATTTTTCTGGGGAGGAGAGAAGTTTTGGTGCTGAGACCAGTTCTCTTTAGCATTCTTTAATGCAGAGCAACATCTACATGCTACCAGCAAAGATGTCTAGTTGGCCAGCACTTATCATTGCTGTGAACCCCAGCCAGGACCAGCTCTTATATACAGGCAGTGTATACCAGTGGCCACAGCAGGCCCAGGGACAATCCAGGGGACCAGGCTCTGTTACCACTGGCCATATTTATGTTAAAACCTCAAAGGGTGGGAAAGACAAATAATCCCCTTTCTTAGCAAACATGGGGTATCACAGTTCTGCCAAGCATGCCTAGAGGGGCAACCCTGAAGCCAAGAGGTTCCCTCCCCTGGACTATGAAAAGAGGGTGTGGTCAGCTTCACGCTAAAGTGACCAAGAATTTTCTAGATGCCCAAGAAGAGGACAGGCAGGGCCATGGACTTCTCCCCATGTGGCCCGAGCACTGAGTGTCCTTATGTGTGGAAAGGCCTGTCCACAGTTTTGTTAACACTTTTTCCACCTAGAAAGAAGCCAACATGTTTGAGAGTCATTCTGAGTAATCCAGAGCCGTCTTTGAAAAAGATAATTCCAGAAAACTCAGAAGGATAAAAGACACTCACTAAAGGGACTATTTCCCAGCCTCTGCTGTCCCTCTTTGCCAACAATAGCCGAACCTTAGTTAGCAGGGGGGGAAGGGGGGAAGGATGCCCTCACCGCTGGCAGTGGGTAGAGAAATAGGCAGGAGGGCGTCTGTTTAGAAGACCTTAAAGTACAGCAGCTGCTGTGGCCAATTTTTCTCATTTCAGTGATGTTCCAAGCCCTTTGTCTTCTCTGTGGGGCGAATTCATTTAGCTCTCTTGTGAGTCATCCTGCCCACAGACCCTCTCTGGAGGAACCTCATGAAAAAAGACAATTCACATTGCATTGTATGAGTTGGCAGTGGTGTGTGCGCATCCCCAGGGTGGCCTGGGATCAGCTTGCTGTGTCCACATGTCAGGATTCCCAAGGTCCAAGCTCACTCTTTACAACAGGAGAGTGCCAGAGAGAGCAGCTGGAGTCTGAAGTGGAGGCAGACACACAGCAGAGGCCAAGGACCAAGTCTGCCCAGCTCGTCTCTGCATTCCGACCTGAGCTGGATCTGGGCAGGCCTGCATGAGTCAGATCAACGGGACAAAAGCGTGCATGGTTTACTGGTTTTACATGTGCATGGGACTCTGACAACAGGGTGGAGAACCAAGAAGATGCCCAAAGCAGAATGTAGAAGCAACTGTGAGGATAAGGCAGAGTGTCCCGAGTTGAAGGCCGACCTGAACCACACAGCAAGATCCTGTTTCGAAAGAGAAAAGGGGGAGGTTCCTAGGGCCTGGAAAGATGGTTAAGAGCACTGACTGTTCTTCCAGAGGACTCAGTTTCGGTTCCTAGCATCCACATGGTGGCTCACAACCACCTGTAACTCTAGTTCCAGGGGATTTGAGTGCCTTTCTGTGTTTGCATGTGCACATTCTCACAGACACATAAACAAAAGTAAAATATTGCTGGGCATGGTGGTGCACCCCTTTGACCCCAGCACTCAGGAGATAAGGCAGGTAGATCTCTCTGAGTTTGAGACTAGCCTGATCTACAGAGCAAGTTCCATACCAACCAGGGCTACATAGTGAGACCCTAGCTCAAAAATAAATAAATAAATAAATAAAAGAGAGAGGGAGGAGAGAGAAAGCTTTTAGACCTTTTGAAAACCAATGGTAAGTTTGTGAAGGAGGGCTTTGGCCAGGCTAGAGCAGTAAGTCAGAGGCTGCAGGAGCCAGTAGGAAATAAGGAGATAAACATTGTCTACGTGTTACTCCAGGGAGCTGGCTTATACAGATCCGTCCAAAATGGATGCAGTTCCTGCTAATAAGGGTCAATTTCCTGGTGTTAGCACAGGAGTAGCATCCTTCTCGCGGGAATTTTATGGCTTGCTACCCATAAGGAAAGGGCCACTGAGGTCACCCTCTCTGTAGCTGCCGCTCTAGGACACCTTCTGCTGGAAACCATCTGTGGGCCACTGTTTGTTGGGGTGACATATTCTTTACTCTTCACTGAAGTTCCTCGACAGCTGGCCCTGGTCAACTAGCCCTTCCATCTGGAAGGCTTCTAGGTTTCACAGAAGTAACCTCTCTACCCAGGGCTTATGGGAAGTGGGCAGGAGAAAGTAGCCTGCATTAGAGGAGGTTGGTATAGATAAATGCCACTGTAGGGTTGATATGCCACCTGTAAAGTGGCCTTTTCCATTCACATAATAGTCTCTTTACTGTTACTCTAATTCATGTGACCAACAATTTTATTCAGGTTTCCCTGGAGAGACACTGAGCTCTTGAGGACAGAAACTAGACTAGCTATCTGGGGCTGGGAGTGTGGCTCAGTGGCAAAGCAAATCTGAGGTGCTGGGTTCTGTCCTAGCCATGGAAAAAGCAAAACCAACCCAAACAAAACCCACAACTTTGCCACAATCAAATTTTTTCTGCTGTATAGACACTTGCTTCTTTTCAAATACGTACTCTAAATCTGCCCCCATAGATCACCTTACCCACAACCTCATCGCCCACCCCTGTGATTTTCTGGTGGGGTTACCCCACTCTTCACTCAGGAAAGGGTGGAACCAGGCAATTAAAGCCCAAGATATAAAATACATTATGTGAGGCCTACAGCACCGGCTAGTGATCAGACTTAGGGCCTCAGCCATAAAGCAAGCACTTTATCACTGTCCTGGGAGCCAGAATTAGGACATGAATCTCAATAGTGACACCTGGGCCAGGGCAGCCTTTGGCTGACTGAGTGTGGAGTCCACTGGAAAGTGAGCCCTGGCTGGGATGAAGGTGAGAGAACGGACCTGGACTCCTGGTCTTCCTGCCTGGGCTTCTGGGCCTGCAAGCCCACAAGACGGCTTTTCTGACTCTTGAACTATGAATTGTGACTCTTCCTGGGGCCATCATTCACTCCTGCCCACCCTGTGGCACAGAGCCTGGCATAAAGAAACTCCATGTCGGTTGTCAGAGAACATTCTCACTGAGTTGGACAAATGTGTCACACATGCATGCACGCACACACACGTGCACACACACGCACATGCACACGCATGCATGCACCTTCAGATACTTAGCATATCTTAGGGATCTCTTTCAAGCCAGACTATTTCACCATCATTGAGCTTCTAAAGGATTAACATTTTCATTTTGAGGGGGAGTAACCATTTGAACTGAGATATAAAACATATACCTATGAATTGCCCTTTAAAAATGTATATTCTTGGGGCCTGGGTATGTTGGTCAGTGGGCAGAGTGTTTGTCTAGTGTGGGTGATGTCCTGGGTTTGATCCCAAGCCCCTCATAAAAATCAGGCATGGTGAGTGATACACACCTGCTGTCCCAGCACTCAGGAGATGAGGCAGGAGAATCATGAGTTCAAGGTCATTTCCTGCCTGGAATAGGGAGTTCATCTCAAAAATAAAGTGGTTTAGTGTGATAATTTAAAAATGTATTCACTAAGTTTTGTACTCACCACCACTATTTGTTTAAAGCATTTTCATTCCCCCAAAACACCCCCCCCCCAAGAAAAAGCCCCACACACCTTGTAGCAGGTCACCCTCATTGCCCAGCATCATGCTCCCAATCCAGTAAGCACTTTCTCACAGTACTGAGCAGTAACTACTTTCTGTCTCTGTATAGACATTTTGTAGACATGGTTTCCCACAATATATGATCTTTTCTGGCTGGCTTCCCTCTTTTAGCATAAGGTTTTCAAGACTCATCCTCACTGGAGCATGTATCAGAACTCCACTCTTTTTTCTGCCAATAATATGCATTTCTGCCAAATATATTGTATGGAAAGAGCACGTTGTATTTCCCTTTTCATCTATTGATGGCATGTGGGTTGTTGCCCTTTTGGAGCATGAGAATAGTGCCACTGTAAATATTTGCAGGTGGTTATGATAATGTCAGTTTTCAGTTGTTTGGGGTACCTGCCTGGAAGTGGAATTGCTGGGGCACATGGTGACTCTCTTTAGTAATAATCGCTATATGTGTGTGTGGCATATTCATGTTTGTCTTTGAACGTGGAGGACTCTGACATCAGATCTCCACTTTGTTTATTTATTTATCTATCTATTTATTTACTTATTTACTATTTTAGACAGGCTTTCTCACTGAACTTGGAGCTGCTTTGTTTGACCAGCAAGCCCCTCAGCATCCCCCTGCTTCTCCTTAACACTGTGCTTTCAGGCGCATGCCACTCATCGCAACTTCTGTTCATCCACGTTCTTCTGTAAAGGTGGTGGGGCTCTTGGAGGCTCAGCTGTGAATGTCACCAACCATGTAAACTTGGATAGGCCAACACAAATGTTGTGACTGGTGTCCAGCACCTGCTGGTCTGCACTGTGGCATGGTGGGCAGGAAGAAATTAAGGTGTATGTCAGGCCATAAGGAAGGGGCAGCTTCCTCCATGGCCTCCTTCCAACGCATACTGTGTAGTGCTGAGAGAGAAGAACAGGCTTTTGCAAAGAGGGCCTTGCGGTCTGTGCTTCCATAGCCAATAGATATAGATGGCTGTGAAACCATTGAAAGTAAGTGGAGCCAGCCTGGGTTTTTTTCTCCTTCAATGAGAACCTAATATTCCAGCTTCACCCACAGAGAGGGGAGATGGCCGCCTGGTAAAATGGAGGTTGGCGACTGCCTTGGGATCTATCCACATGCCAGGCCAGAGTGTTATGTTTCAGAAGCTTCCCAGCAGAAAGGGCCATCCTAGCCAGCACTGATGGTAAATGGTTCTTTCTCAGATAATGAAGCACAGGACATGGCAGGAAGCTGCTTTGAAGTGAGCGGTGACTCCAGCTTTTGATTCTCCGGCAACAGATGGCAGTTGTGAGAGGTGACAGACTCCAGATAGAGAGGACCGTGGCCAGCTCAAAGGGCAGTGCGGAGGAGGGAGAATAGGGGCTCGAACTTTTCTTCAGGGAGCGGGTTACCCTAAATGATAACAAAGAACTTACATTCTTCCCTTCTTGGCGGGAGAAACCATTGGAGGACAATAAGAACTTCAGCTAGATGTAACAGTACACACTTCTGGTCCCAGTTACTGAGAAGCTGAGGCAGGAGAATTATTTAAGCCTAGAGGTTTGTGCCCAGCCTGGGCCAAAGAAAACAAACAAAGTTCAAATTGCACCGGACATAGTATGTACCAGGTAACTGCCAGTCTAGGGAGGGCTGGAAATTTCAGTGTGCCAGTTAATCACTCTTGGCTGCTGGGCAGCTTGCTTTGGAGTGGATTTTTGAGACAGATAAGCCAAGAAGATGGTCACGTGAGTTAACTGTGCCAGTGTGAGCACCAGGATGAGTGTGTGTACTGCAGTCAAGTGTTTGTGTTGACGCCCTCTCTAAACCTTCAGCCCCTGAAGGTCATGGGGCTGAGTCTTATATGACCATATATGCCCCAGACCTTGTCCATGCTAGCTCACTGGGTGACTGGATGGATGGATGTTCTGGAATCGGCCTGTGACTCTAACCCAGAACATCTTTAGTAGAACATGCCTCTGTAGCAGAAACACATCCTGGAGAACTTGGATTTCTATAACTGGAGCTGTGATTTCAAAACAGCTCTTCATCTTGAAAACATACACACTCCCGCACACATTCTCTCATACATGCATATGCACACACACTTCAAGAGTTTCAGAGTTAATTTAGCTATTCAAAACTAGTATCCTGATTTCATACTTGAGGGGGCTAAAGTGGCTTCTTGGACTTCAGAAATCGCCTGGGCTGGACGTCAGAGCTGGGTTTCACTGACAGCCTGCTCACCACTCACACACTTGGCTAGGCCCTTCTCCACTTTCCTTCGTAGACTCAAAATGAAATCAAAACATGTTTTGGCTCCTGTGAGAGCTGGGGTGGACAAGGAAGAAACCACCTGGATTCTGCCCTGTGCCCAGCCCATTGTGTCTCAGATTCCATCCTTGATTTCTGACTGTGAAGTAGGAATCTTTGTTGTGTTTTTGGTTGGTTGATTTTTTGTTGTTTTTGTTTGTTTTGTTTCTGAGAAAGGTTTCTCTGTGTAGTCCTGGCTGTCCTGGAACTCACTGTGTAGACCAGGCTGGCCTCGAACTCACAGAGATCCACCTGCCTCTGCCTCCTGAGTGCTGGAATTAAAGGCGTCCGCCACCATTGCCTGGTTTGTTTTTTTATTTTTTAGCAAAGATCTTTCTGGTGACATTTAACATAGTAAAAGCCTTGTGGAATCTCTGGGGATCGTTCCCTGAGACTTGCCCTGTGTTTGTAGATGGTTGCAGTGTGCCATACATAAAAACCAGGTGTCACCTCAGACACATGGACTTAGCAGGCATTCAGCTACAAGAATGACAAATGTCTGCTTCTGTGTTTATGTACATTCCAATGAAACACTGAAGATTTTAAATAGTTAGACATAAAGCCACAGAACATAAAAATAATCCCTTCAGAATGAAAATTCAAAAGAGCCAGGACACTTTTTTTAAGCAATTATGGTAGAAAACTTAAGTTGTGGAAGGTTTGGAAGAGCAGTGTGCACTGTTACTCTGTAACTCCTTTCGGCAAAGCCAAGAGGAAAGTCAGAGGCCACTTTGCTCTCCGATGGCAGACAAAGTGACTTCACTGGGGGCACCAGTCACCCCACCTGGCCTCTCCTAACAGCCTTTTATCAGGACAATGTCCTCAGTCAGGAAGCAAGCCATCCAATTGCAAATGAGACGGCCACCGACCCAGCCTCTGGCAGCCGATGATAGCTGTTGTCCTAGCCATTTGTGGTATTTTAGCCGGTCCACGTGTAACTCAGTGGTCCTCTATTCACCTCTTCACACTGAGTGGCTTTGGCTACCTGTGGTTTACCATGCTCCAAAGACAGTACACGGAAAACTCAAGACATCAGAAGTTCCCAAGTTGTGAGCGCCATGGTGTTTCCAGTAGCATGACAAAGGGGCTCAGCCCACCTCCCTCCAGCCTGGGGCATGAATGGTCCCTTTGTTCTGCACATCCGTGATGTGTACACTGCCCACCCCTCAGTCACTTAGCACCCAGCTCAGTTGTCATGTTGTCTGCCACAGGATCGGGGTGCTAGTGTCTTTCCCTCACAATGGCCCCAAGCTGCCAGGATGACGAGGCTGACAGTTCATCTCACTCCGCTGTCAGGGTTGTCTGGTTATCAGTTACTCTTGTCTCCCCGCTGCTGTCTGATTTACAGAGTGGATTTTATCGTGTGTGTTGGCGTGTAGGAGAAGCCAGCATGTGTAGTGTTCAGCATTAGCTCTGGTTTCAGATGTCCATAGGAGTCTTGGAACACACCCCACCCCCAGGTGACGGGGGACTGTTGGAGGAGCTGAACTGATGTCCCGGGTGCTGTTTTAAGCACTTTATAAGCGTTAGTATTTGCAGGCCTTGCAACTGGCCCATGACTTAGGAACAGTGCAGGGGAGAGGGTAGGATCTTACTCCCTACACCATACTGCCTCTCACCCGTGGGAAATTATTTTAGAAATTAACTTAGTGCATCTCACAGCATCAAGCCCTGAGCCGCCTCAGGACAAAATGTCTCATTTACAGCTACAATAATCAGATGATGTGTAAGTGGCCACAGTACCCACATGCCCGACAGATGAGCTATGTGCTTGCTGAGCTGATGGTTCTTCTAATGTTGTGAGAAGGGGTATCTTGAATTTGGAGGAACAACAGGGGCTCTGAGCATCCTTTTGCACAGCTCAGTGGTGAATTGGAGACCATTATGCATGTGCCCCTTGATGCCTGGTATATCTGGTCTTCCTCAGGGCAACTGCACAGCTCAGTCAGTTTCTCCCATTGGCCAGCTTGCAGGTGACCCTTCTGCTGCTAGGATGCTGTGTTGTAGGACGCCCCTTGGGGCTGCACATCGATGTCTGCTGGGAAGCACAGAGCACTGAAGCCTGCCTTTACCAGCCTTATGCAGAGCAGCCCTTTCCACTAAACTGATAGCTTCTGAGATAATTTCCTCTTCGGGTGACGTTCCGTTAAAGAGAAGAGCAGAATGTAATGAGTCACAGAATTCCTTCAGTAATTCCACGAAAAGAAAATTAGTGAATTCCCATTGCCTGTGGTGGGAGGGATATGTGTGCATGTATGTGTTCAGGTGTGTGCGCGTGTGTACACTGGCCAGAGGAAGACATTGGGCACCTACTTTACCTTTCTCTTTTTTATTCTCTTGAGGCAAGGACTCTCATGGAACCTTAACACGGGCTGACAGCCACCAAAGCCCAGAAATGCACCCCCTCCCCAGTGCACCCAGCTATGCCCAGACTGTCACATGGTCCTGGGAATTTAAACTCCAATCCTCATGCTTGGGCTTCAGCACTTTGACCGACGGAGCCATTGTGAAGTCCCATTTTGTAAAAAGACACCAAAATCCCACCCAACCCCCCTTTTCAGCTCGGGGACATATAACATTTGACAGATAGTATCTATATAATAAGTTAATGAGTATTCTCATGAACTGTCCTTGGAACACAAAAGAAAGTCCCCTAACTACCTGTGGCAGCCACACAGGTCAGTTCACATTTCTTCCAACTTAACTGTGTGTGTAAGCCTGTGGGGCGTGTTTTGACAGTCACCTGCAGACCATACCCCCATTTTCCTGAGAGTGTCCTATTTGAAACACAAACAATGCCTTCCTTAGTGGGTCACACTTCTGAGGATGTCACACTTTGAACTGTGAGACCTTGAGGGAAGATGAGGGCTGGGGTGGGCTATGGAAGCCTGGGAGAAAGAAATAGGTTAGGTGGACAGATAAGATCCTGAGGAAGAGAATGAGAAACATAGGAGATGAGCCTGCCCTGGGGTTCTTGCCCCTTCTGGAACACCAGCTGCTTCTCTCTGGTAATCTGACACTGTCCTCTGTCCTGTGCAGTTGTTATTCAGAGCCTCGTGACAGTGTTTGGGCTTTTCTCCACCCTGGATTGGGGATTTCCCAGGGCCTCCTGTCTCCACCTTGGCTCATCTTTTTCTGCATTTACACAAGGTTGTTTTCGACTCTCCCTTCCTGGTGCCATTTCTAAATTATTCCCAGATTTTTCATTTCAAGTGATACAAAGCCACCTTGAATTGTCACTGGCAAACACAGACAGCAGGCAGCTCAAACTCTTCATGCTCACAGTAGGGGAAGCTCAGCTCAGGAGAACAGGGACTGGATCTTTTCCTGCAGACCTGCATCTCTCAAGATGCAGGGCCATGGATGCCTGAAACAGAGCATCGTGAATCCAGGGGGAAATGGTCCACATCTTCTGAAGAAAATGCTTTTTCATTTTCTGAAGAAAATGCTTTGTCCCAGTTTGAGGCCTGTGACCTGGTGTGACCAAAGTTAAGGAAAAAGACCATTCCCAAGACAGATCTGAGTAGAGGGATGAGGACATCATTTAAGTGTCAGGACCAAGCTGGACACAAGACTAGAATATCTCTGCACTGTGTGTTGTCAGTAGATCTTTCCTAACTGGCTCCTTATCCAGCTCTCCTGATGATCTAGGTGATGCTGGCCTGAGTGTGCCCCAGTGCCCGGGGGATGCTGGCTGCTCTCAGCTGGTGGATGGCTTTCTAGATTACCTCAAATTTCCGCGGCCACCAGCTGAGCCAGATACTTTCCGAGAGTCATTCAGGTTTCCTGCCAAACCTGGGAACGCCAGATGGACTTGTTGTCATCATACAATGTAATTAAGTATCCCTAAATGAAAACTGAGTGCCGGAAGTCAGTTTTATGAAACCCAAATTGAGCTTGGAAAGATCTGATGGCAGCAAGTGGCTGAAATTGCTGCTCTCTGCAAGTAGGGGCAAGGCTGCTACAAAGAGGGTTCTAGAACTGCCTCCCTGCACTCAAGCTTTAGTCACAGGGGCCGAAGTGAGAGTTCAGTGGGTAAAGTGCTGTACGCATGCGTGAGTTCAGATTCCTAGGACCATGTAAAAGCCCTGTTCGTGTGTGTGTGTGTGTGTGTGTGAGTGAGTGTGTGTGTGTGTGTGTGTGTGTGTGTG
>CABHPR010103709.1:0-31716 GCA_902168415.1 Peromyscus melanophrys | reverse complement strand
GCAAACATTGTCTCTGAGTCATTATTGCGCCTTCCAGGTATCCCATCCTTCAGACCCCTGAAACTGCTGAGGCTAGTCCTCGGCAATTCCCCATTCTTGCCACCAACAAAATAAACACCAAATTCAAGGACAGGTGATCATATAGTAGATTTAGAGTTAGAAAAGACTAGAGTTTGGGGAGAAACCTGGCATCCTCATCAGCAGCATGTCAGCAGACTTGGCTTCACACCCACTAAGCAGGAATCCAATGAGGCAAGCTGAGATGAAAAGACAGCAAGCGTTGTGAGAGGACAAGAGGGTAGAGAAAAGAGGAAATGTGAATTCAGTGAAGTGAAATAACTAGGATCAAATAAGATTTAAAATAACAAACACAATAATCCTGTGAATAAAGGACCCATACAGGGGTAAAGAACATGCATGGGAGTAGAAAAAGTAACTTCTTTGATCAGTAAGAGGCTGTTATGGAAAATTTCAAGTAGGTCCCTAGAGAAAGTGAATATGTTTACTGGAACATTAGCCAGCATTACAAGAATCATTTCTTGAATCAGTTGATTAGAGAAAGTTTTCCATACCCAAGAATGAATATATAAATTAAAAAAGGTTTTGTTGTTGTTGCTGCTGCTGTTTTTATATACAAATCTATCAAGAGTAACTTCTTGATATCCTGTAAAAGTGTTTTGACTAAGAAGTGTGGAGAAATCTCAGTGCAAGGAGCATCAAGATGAAATTTTCAACCCATGAATCAATTTAAGACTCACTGCTATGACAATAATATTTATATATTATTCAGGGAATTTTCATCAGAAGTGTCATTAATATTCAGAGATGACATAGTCATACACAGTACAATTTATCTGGTATTCATCTCTTTATAAACAAAAGTTAACTGAGTTTTAAACTGAAGCAGCCAGAGGTGACAATGAGGGGGGCATGTGAAAGTACTGAACTGTATAACCATGCAATCAAGAGCTACAGAAGAATAGAAATTGCCTAATTATTGTCTAACACAGGAGTCTACAAGTTTATAATGGTTCTAACACTGACACTACAGAGAGAAAGCCCAACTGATCACAGTAGAAAATGAAAGGCACAGCTTACTATAAAACATCAGAAGTGTAGGGAAAGATCACAAGTCAACTCAAAGGTAGATTTAGAAGAGTCTGGCAAGTCAAGGAGGCATCTATATTAGTTATCCTTGTCCACAGTCAAACTACACTTACAATGTGACTGACATCGTGTTCTAATAATCATTTCATGTGTTAAAATCTTTGGTTCATGTACACTTGTAAATGGCTACACTGAAATGACCCTTCTAGGTTCTCAGTCTCATAAATTAAAAAGTATAAAATAGGAAAATTGACATTTTGGGGGATTTTGACAGAGAAATAACAGTATACCAAAGGTAGAATTCCCAGATGCCATCTGAATGTGAGAGAAAAAATAAAAAATGTTATGTATTTTATGCTAGCCCTGGAGGCCAGAGATATAGAAAGGAAGCGAAAAGTGTTAAGGGAAGACATACTCAGTGTAAAACTTTGGCTTTAGGATCAGAGGGCCTTCAGTCCAATGCTTTTGTGCCCCAGTTGAAAAAATTGTTCGGGACTGAGGAATTGTAGTTTGCTGGGGAAAGGGCCTACAAATTATCAGGTCACCTAACATAGGGCCCTTTATAGTCCCCAGGCTATACTATATGTATCTTAAACTTTATTTATTTATTGCCTCTTTATATGCTATTTGTTAGATGAATTCCTTATAAGGGCTAGCATCCAGTCCTTCATACTGCTTTCTTACATATGTTAATCTTGGAGTTTTCAATATTTCTATCTGTTGTCAAAGCAAAGCAGTTCACAAAGCTTGATCCACCTTTGGCTAGTGGAGTCAGTCTTGCTGGATGAAGTTTACCACTTTGAGTGGGACTTCAGGTTTAGTAAACCACTTCCTAGTAAACACTGATATTGCACAGATTGGCCCCAGAAGCATGACTATACTGATGAGGAAATGGAGAAGTACAGACACTCAGCAACAAATATAGAAAATCTAGGATCAGGTGTACCCTGCTCACTCTAATAGAGCAGAACAAATTACACAACAACCCTACATTTCTGTGAATATATATATATATATATCTCAAGAATGAGGAGGAATTAACTCTTCACTCTCTGTCTTATCACTACAGATGCAATGTGACCAGCCAGCCTCACCTTTTTTCTACTATGCCTAATATGTCATGATTGACATTGCTTCTAAAACCAAAAGTCAGTATGAGACATTGCTTAGGTGCATTGATTTTTTTGTTGGACATTTTGTCACGATAACATCAAAAGAATCACATGTAGAAAATGATACTGAGAAGTAGAATTGTTGTGGTGATAAACATGACCATCTGGTTCTTAGTCTTTAAAAGTGGTCTGTGGAAGAACAGGGACGAATATTCAACTATGGGATAGAAAGCCTTAATATGGTACAAGAAGATCTTAAAAGGCCATTTTGAAGAGAATTTGGAAAACCCAAATGCTCAGAGAATTATGAACAGTGGAAGCTTGGCTCTTGGGATAACAGAGCAGAACAATGCTAAGATTGAGAAACAAGCAATAGGCCATTGAAGTTATATCCTGGCAGAGAATCTGTCATATTCATATATGTTCTGAGAACTTGAATGAAGCTGAAATATAGGTGATACATGAATGTGTTTGTCACAGCAGATTTTACCATAGGATATTATGAACCCTGTGACATGTTATTGCTGCTACTCTTCCATATCTACACTGAAGAAGTACAAGAATTTGGGTACTAATATATATATAAATGTGCTTCCTCCCATCACATGGGCAACACTCCCAAAATGTTCTCAGTACTCAAACTCCCAGGTAAACTGAGGAAACTAATCATGTGTGCATCTTTTCTCTTCATGTCTTCCTGTATGATACCATGCTTGCCACCATGATGATAATGGACTAAACCTCTGAACTGTAAGGGAGTCCCAATTAAATGTTTCCCATTACAAGAGTTGTCATGGCCACAGTATCTCTTCACAGCAATAAAAGGCTAAGTCAGATGGATGCACACACTACTTGCAGCTGGTCTTGTGAAAAAATTTGACAATGAGTCTTGTGTTGCTCAGAAAGAGAGAGGGAGGGGAGCACATGTAGACACAATGTTAATCCCACTGACCAAGAGTAAGGCAATTAATTATCTAAAATCTGTGGTCAAATTAAGCAAACTATTTTCTGTCAGACAGTGCTATCTATCTAAAGCCAGGTTTTAGAAAATAGTCTTATTTTAGTGGAATCTATGACCCTGAAGTATGAACCAGATGCCTGATAAAGTTTCATGTTAGTCACCCCCAAGTTTAATGGGCCCGGAGCGAGAAGAGGGGCCATTTAATTTGATGTTGGCTGTTGGCTTGCTGTAAATTGCCTTTTTTAAAAAAATTTATAATTTGATTTAATTTTACATATCAGCCACGAATTCCCCTGTAAATTGCCTTTATTATGTTTTGGTATGTTCCCTGCATTCCTGATCACTCCAAGACCTTTATCATGAAGGGGTGTTGGATTTTGTCAAATGCTTTTTCTGCATCTAGTGAGATGATTATGTGGTTTTTTTCTTTCAGTTTCTTTATATGGTATATTACATTGATGGACTTTCGCATGTTGAACCACCCTTGCATCCCTGGGATGAAGCCTACTTGATCATGGTGGATAATTGTTTTGATGTGTTCTTGGAGTCTGTTTGCCAGTATTTTATTGAGTATTTTTGCATCAATGTTCATCAGGGAGATCAGTCTGTAGTTCTCTTTATTTGTTGCATCTTTGTTTTGTTTAGGAATCAGGGTAATAGTAGCCTCATAGAAGGAGCTTAGTAATGTTCCTTCTGTTTCTATTGTGTGGAACAATTTAAAGTGTATTGGTATTAACTCTTCTTTGAAGATCTGGTAGAATTCTGTGCTGAAACGATCTGGCCCTGGGCTTTTTTTGTTTGGGAGACTTTTAATGACTGATTCTATTTCCTTAGGGGTTATTGGACTATTTAAATAGTTTATCTGGTCTTGATTTAACTTAGGTATGTGGTACCTATCTAGAAAATTATCCATTTCTTTTAGATTTTCCAGTTTTGTGGAGTACAGGTTTTTGAAGTATAACCTGATGATTCTCTGGATTTCCTTATTGTCTGTTGTTATGTTTCCCCTTTTCATTTCTGATTTTGTTAATTTAGATGCTCTCTCTGTTTTTTGGTTAGTTTGGATAAGGGCTTGTCTATCTTGTTGATTTTCTCAAAGAACCAATTCTTTGTTTCATTAATTTTTTTGTATTGTTCTCTTTGTTTCTATTTATTGATTTCAGCTCTCAATTTGATTATTTCCTGGCATTGTTCTTCCTGGGTGACTTTGCTCCTTCTTGTTCTAGAGCTTTCAGGTGTGTTGTTAAGTCACTAGTGTGAGATTTCTCCAACTTCTTTATGTGGGGTCATAGCAGCATTGTTTGTAATAGCCAGAACCTGGAAACAACCTAGATGCCCTTCAACTGAAGAATGGATAAAGAAAATGTGGTACATATACACAATGGAGTACTACTCAGCAGAGAAAAACAATGACATCATGAGGTTTGCAGGCAAATGGATGGGTCTAGGAAAAATCATCCTGAGTGAGGTAACTCAGACTCAGAAAGACAAACATGGTATGTACTCACTCATAGGAGGATACTAGATGTAAACAAAGTATGAATAGACTGCTACTCACAACTCCAGGGAGGCTACCTAGAAAACAGGACCCTAAGAAAGACACAGAGATTGCCCAATGACAGAGAAATGGATGAGATCTACATGAGCAAACTGGATGTGAGGGGGGTAATGAAGGGCAAGGGTTGAGGGAAAGAGAGCTTAGGGGAGCGGGAGATGCCAGCTGGATCAAGAACAGAGAAGGAGAACAAGGAAAAAGCGACCATGATAAATGAAGAGCCCATGGGAATAGGAAGAAACAAAGTGCTAGAGATGTCCACAGAAATTCACAAAGATACCTCCACAATATACTACTGGCAATGGTCGAGAGAAAGCCTGAACTGACCTTCTCTGGTGATAAGATGGCCAAACACCCTAAGTGTCATGCTAGAAACCTCATCCAATGACTGATGGAAGCGGTTGCAGAGATTCATGGCCAGGCCCCAGGTGGAGCTCCAGGAATCCAATGGGCGAGAAAGAGGAGGGATTGTATGAGCGAGAATTGTTGAGACCAAGGTTGGAAAAACCACAGGGACAAATAGCCAAACTAGTGGAAACACATGAACTATGAACCAATAGCTGAGGATCCCCCAACTAGATCAGGCCCTCTAGATAAGTGAGACAGTTAATTAGCTTGAACTGTTTGGGAGGCACCCAGGCAGTGGGACCGGGACCTGTCCTTAGTGCATGAGCTGGCTGTTTGAAACCTGGGGCTTATACAGGGACACTTGGCTCAGCCTGGGAGGAGGGTACTGGACCTGCCTGGACTGAATCTACCAGGTTGAGCTGAATCCCCAGGGGAGTCCTTGCCCTGGAGGAGATGGGAATGGGGAGTGAGTTGGGGGAGGGCGAGGGGGGGAGGGGGGAAGACAGGGGAATCCATGGCTGATATGTAAAATTAAATCAAATTATAAAGTAAAAAAGAAAGTTATCAAAAAAATTTGGCATGATAAATAAATGCCTTAAACACACTGGCACAGAGGACAATTTTCTGAACAGAAAACTGATGGTGCAGATCTAAGATCAACAATTAATTAATGCAACCTCATAAAACTGAAAATCTTTTCTAAGGCAAAGAACACTACCAATTAGACAAAGCAGCAACCTACAGAATAGGAAAAGATTTTTACCAACCACACATCTGATAGAGAACTAATATCTCAAATATATAAAGAACTCAAAAAATCCATATAAAAAAAAAAACAAATGATCTAATTAAAATGGGATCCAGGTTTAGAGAGAGAATTCTCAACAGAGGAATCTCAAATGACTGAGAAACACTTAAAAATTTTCAACATTATTATCCATCAGGAAAATGCAAATTAAAACTACTTTGAGATTCCAATTTACACCTGTCAGAATATCTACGATCAGTAATACAACTAACAGCTCATGCTGGTGAGCAATTGAATCATTCCTCCACTGCTGTTGGGGGTGCAAACTTGTGCAGACATTATGGAAATATATATGGTGGTTCATCAGAAAATTGGGAATCAATCTACCTCAAGACCCAGATATACTACCCTTGGGAATAAACCTAAAGGACAATCCATCCTACCGCATGACACTTACTCAACTATGTTCACTGTGGCTTTATTCATAATACCCATAAACTGAAAACAACCTGGATGTCCCTCAACTGAAGAATGGATAAATAAAATATGGTACATTTACACATTTAAAAAATGACATCATGACATTTGCAGGCAAATTGAGGGAACTAGAAAAAAATTGTCTTGAGTGAGGTAACCTGGACACAGAAAGGCAAATATGTTATGTGTTCACTTATAAGTGGGTATTAGTTGTCATGTAAATGGTAATTAAATTACAATCCACAGACCACAGAGGTTAGGTAAAGAAGAGGGCTGTTAGGGGAAAGCACAGACATCTCTGGGAAGGGAAAATAAAATAGATTCTGTGGGTGGAGGTGGCGTATGGGGGCAGGAGTGAGAGGGATAAGGAGTTGGGAGGGAGAGAGGAAGGGAGAGAGTGTGAGGAGAGACTGTTAGATTTAGGGGGAATTTGAGGTGTTGTGTGGAAACCTAGTACAATGAAAACTAGGTTTGCAAGGCTGTAGCCTTCCAATGTTTGAACCAAGTAAGAAAGCTGCTTCAAGGTTTGCTTTTATCAAACATATAATCAAATTATAAATTCAAGTCAGAATCTAGTCCACATTCTTAATGTTCATTGCATGTAAAAATCACTGGATCTTGATCTATCATGCTTAACTCACATAATGTTTTCTGTAGAATTTAATATGATTTTGGTTAATATGAATAATCATAAGAGTTTTATAAAAGTGATTACAGAGCTACTCATTGTGCTACACAATTTAGGATATTTTTCAGTTCACAGCTGCTTTTGTTGTAACAACGAGAAAGACTAGAAAACTTATTAAGAGAGTTGATATTAAGTTTCCTATAAGTTCTCTACCACTAAAATTGTCCTTTGTTCACAGAATTATCATATTGGTCACCTTGTTCTTTATTTGACATTGGTTATTTCATCTCACTGAATTCATATTTCCTGTCTTCCTTATCCTCCTGTCCTTTTGCAACACCTGTTGTTTTTTCATCTCAGCTTTTCTCCTTGAATTCCTACCTAGTGGGTATGAAGCCAAGCCTGCTGACATGCTGATATTGGAAATGCCAGCAGCTTTTTCTCAAGCTCTAGTCTGCCCTCTAACTCTGAAAGTCTGCTGTAGGATCACCTGTCTCTGAACTTAAGGTGAGTTTAGTTGGTGTCAGGAATGGGGAGTGACAAGAATATTTTATTTTCTATGTTTGCTCATATTTTCAGCATTATACATTTGTCCTTTACATTTCTTACCTCTGTGGACCACATGTCATGAGGAAGAGCCTAATGACCCACAGTTTGCAAATGGTTATGGTTCTTGGTGTTCAGGAACCATTATGATCTACGATCTATGGTATGCTTCAAAATATTAGGTCAAAGAAATCCAAGCAACCATGACTATGTTCACAGAACTCTCACTTCACAAACATTTTTTTAGTGTGAGTGCTGCCCACACACCATAACCTCTCAAAAGCATTAGATTTTGAAGCATGATGTAGACAGCAGATTATCATAGGTCATGAACACAGAGGATCATTATCTTTTTTTCAACCATGGGTTAACAAGTTCTTTCTGATGTTGTGGGGTCCACAGAGTGGAGAAATGCAAGAGCATTTCTTGTTTCTGTAGGATGCTAAGAAATAAGCAAATTTAGAAAATAAAATGTTTGTGCCCCTCATGGTTTCATGATACCTAGATTTCACAGGATAGTTACTTCTGAACCTTGAAGTGACATTCTCCAGACTATTATAGACAGATAAGAGGTAATATTGAAAACCAGAGTAGATCTCCAAATCTAGGGAGAATGAGTCAACACTAAGGTCAGGAATATATGGATTCAGAGCACCATTAGTCACTTTTTGAGAGTTATTTCATGAGACATATTTCATACTAATTTGACAAATCATGGGGCTCCCAGGTCCCTGCTCCATAGTCAGCTTTGTGGGGTCCTAAGTTTGCAGAACTCAGCCTCCAGAGACCTTTTCCAGTGTGAGTGCTGCTCACACACAATAACCTTCCAAAAGCAAGACAAGGGCATGGATACAGGGAAACCTGAAAGTGAATATGTATGACCATAATTCAGTCACTACGAGGGCTGGAAAAGACATGATATTTGGAGGTACATGTATGAAGTCAAGGATACCTGCATATATTTGACCTAAGATTTTGAAGCATGATAGAGATGGCAGATCATCATGGATCCAAACACAGAAACCCATTTTCATTTGCAATCAATTTGCAAGAAGAAATGCAAAGGACAAATTTATAATGATGAAAACTTAGCAAATATTGAAAATGAAATGTTCTTTCCACTCTCCTTTCTTGTCACCAACAAAATCCATGACAAAAGCAAGAAGACATGATCATATAGCAGACATTTAATATTAGAGAACAGATTTAAGTTTGGAGAAAATGCTGGCATCCTCAAAAAAAGCAAGTTGTCAAACTTGGCTTCACATGTACTAAGTAGAAAGCCCCAGAGACAAGCTGAGATGAAAAGAAAGCAGGTGTTTGGAAAGACAAGAGGAAGCAGCCAACCAATAGGTGAGAGGCCTGCAGGCAGGCCACACCACCACCCCTGACACCCACTGAACTCTGTAACCTCCATGACCCACTCTGCCACCCAAATCCACTTACTCCATCATCCTCCCCTTGGTCAACTATCCACTGCAACATCAGCAGCTCCTATACAGGCTCCAGCTGGAAGAACATGTGAGTGACTGGTATCTCAGCTAAACTGCTCTGATCTCCAGACCCTAAGCTCCAGGGCACATCCTAGAATTCAATGAAAATGAGTGTACAACATACCCAACTTTGCAGGACACTATGAAAGCACTGCTAAGAGCAAAGTTCATAGCACTAAGTGCCTACATGTTGATATGGAGAAATCTCACCCTAGTGACTTAACAGCACACCTGAAAGCTCTAGAACAAAAAGAAGCAAACTCATTCAGGAAGAGTAGATGGCAGAAAATAATCAAAGTAAAGGCTAAAATCAATAAAATAGAAACAAAGAGAGCAATACAAAGAATCAAGAAAACAAAGAGTTGGTTCTTTGAGAAAATCAATAGGATAGACAAATCTTTATCCAAACTAACCAAAAGGCAGAGAGAGAATATCCAAATCAACAAATTTAGAAATGAAAAGGAGGATATAATAACAGATCATGAGGAAATCCAAAGAAATATCAGATCATACTTTCAAACCTGTACTTCACAAAATTGGAAAATATAAAAGAAACGGACAATTTTCTGGATAGGTACCACATAACAAAATTAAATCAAAACCAGATAAACCACTAAAATAGACCTATTATCCCTAAGGAAATAGAAGTAGTCATTAAAAATCTTCCAACCAAAAATAGCCAAGGGCCAGATGGTTTCAACACAGAATTATATCAGAATTTCAAAGAAGTACTAATAACAATACTCACCAAATTATTCCACACAATAGAAACAGAAGGAATATTGCCAATTTTTTTATGAGGCTACAGTTACCGTGATACCCAAACCACACAAAGATGCAACAAATGAGAATTAAGATTGGTCTCTCTCATGAACATTGATGCAAAAACACTCAATAAAATACTGGCAAACCAAATCCGGGAACACATTAAAAAAATCATCTACTATGGTCAAGTAGGCTTCATCCTAGAGATGCAGGGATGCTTCAACATATGAAAATCTACCAATGTAATCCACCATATAAACAATTTGAAAGAAAAAAACCCACATGATCATCTCATTAGATGCTGAAAGAGCCTTTGACAAAGTCCAACAACCCTTTATGATGAAAGTCTTGGAGAGATAAGGGATACAAGGAACACACCTAAACATAATACAAGCAATATACAGCAAACTGACAGCTAACATCAAATAAAATGGAGAGAAACTCAAAGCAATTCCACTAAAATCAGGAACAGGACAAGGTTGTCCACCCTCTCCATATCTATTCAACATAGTACTTGAAGTTCTAGCTAAAGCAATAAGAAAAAAAAGATTAAGGGGATACAAATTGGCAAGAAAGAATTCAAACTTTCACTATTTGCAGATGATATGGTAGTATACATAAGTGACCTTCAAAATTCTACCAGGGAACTCCTACAGCTGATAAACACCTTCAATAATGTGGCAGGATATAAGATAAACTAAAAAAGAAATCAGTAGCCCTCCTATACACAAATATATAAATGGGCTGAGAAAAAAAATCAGAGAAATACACCCTTTACAATAGCCACAAATAATATACAATTTCTTGAGGTAACTCTAACCAAACAAGTGAAAGACCTCTATGACAAGAAACTTAAGTCTTACTTATATTTCCAATAGGTCCTTAATGTAATCTTTTCTCTTGGGGCACTAAAGCCTGGGATTAAATTTTCTCTGAACCTTAAGCCACAGATTTACCATGACAATATTTTACCCTGACACTTCGGGCTTCTCTATTTCTCTGACCTCCACAGCTAATGTAAAAGGCATAACATTTTCCTTCATATCTTTTGTCCTGTTGGCTGATGTGAATCTCCCTGTCCTATAGTAGTGTTTCTTTGTCAAGTTATAATAAAAATGTCTTCAAATTTCCTCAGTGTCTACTTTACATTTTTAAATTATGAGTCTAAGAACCTATAATAGTCATTTCGGTGTAGGTGTAAAAGTCCACTTGAGACCAATTGCTTAAACATCTATAAGTATGAATGACACTCTGGTTGAAACTTACACTGAATGACATATGAATATTGTCATAACAGTGAGGTCTCAAGTTTATTTATGTGATGGTAATTCTATTTTCTCTTTTGATGTTCATTGCACAGAGAGATTTCACTATACTCTGTAAACAGAATGTGAATACAGTATACTCAAAAGTTACATTTGAGGCCCTTGTGTACAACATAAAAAATACAAAAAAATTCAATTTATTTACCCACATCTTAGGAATGGAAAACTTTATAAAATCAACTTATTTAAAAAATTATTCTTGTTATAATTGCTGATATACTAGCAAAATTATGTGCCTTCTCAAGGGACGTATTTGAAGTAAACTTTCCCCAAAAGCCTGTTACCCATCAGGGAAGTTAACTTTGTGTATTTCCATATATATTGTACCACTGTGACAGTCCTTTGTTAGATAATTGATGCATTTGGTTTTTCTTAGTCTTTTATTTATACTTGTTATTTCATCTCACTGACTTCACATTTGCTCTCATCCTTATCTTCTTGTCTTTTCACATCACCTACTGTCTTTTCATCTCAGCTTGTCTCCTTGAGTTTCTGCTTAGTATATTTGAATCAAAGTCTGCTGACATGCTGTTACTGAGAATGCTAGGTTACTCCCCAAACTAAGGTCTATCCTCTAATTCTTGAGTTTCTACTATAGGAAAACATGGCTTTGACGTTGTGGTGAATTTTGTTCATGGCAAGAATGGGGCATGGTGAGAATGTTTCATTTTCAACATTCCTCATTTTCATCATATAAAATTATCCTTAGCTTTTTTCACTCTGTGGATGCCATGACAGAGAGATGAGCTTGCTGACCCATGGGTTGCTCATGGTCATGGGCCTCTGTGCTCTGGAACCATGATGATTTGTCATCTCTGCCACGCTTCCAAATCTCATGTCAAAGAAATGAGGCAACCTTGACTATGTATATGTCCCTCCAAACTGCATGTCTTTCCCTGCCATGTTAGTGACTGGCTTATGGACATACACATTTGCCGTAAGATATCCTATGATCTTCTCTTGCTTTGAGGATGCCATGGTATGTGGGCAACACTCACAGTGGAAAAGGTTTGTGAAGGCTGAGTTCTTTGAACTTAGGATGCCACCAAATCTGACTGTGGATCAGAGATATGGAAGCCAAGTAAATTTGTCAACTTACAATAGAATATGCTTCATGAAATAACTCTCAAAAGGTGATTTAATGGTGCTCTGAATCCATATCTACCTGATCTGAATGTTTTTCCATCACCTCTAGATTTGGACATTCACCCTGGTTTTCACTTTTTACCTGTTATCTGTCTACAAAAGTAACTGAAGAATATTATTTCAAGGGTGAGTCTTGGAAGTCCAGACATGAATCCATTCTTATCCTTAAACCTATGAGGAAAATTGCAAGCATTTAATCACAATGTCAAAGGACCACAATATATTGTTTTTCTTGCCTTTTAAGAATGATTATGCTTTATTATTTTGGATTATGCATATAGATGTGTGTGTGTGTGTGTGTGTGTGTGTGTGTGTGTGTGTGTGTGTGTTTACTTGTCAGTATTTGTGGGTGAGTGCACTGTCCTACTTAGCTGCAGTTACACAAGGTTATCAGCTACATGACTTGAATACTAGAAAACAAACTCAGGTCACAGAATAACATCAAGTGCTGTTAACCACAGAGTAATCACTTCAGGCTTGCTGCATTTTTCCTTATCTCTGCTTCATCTCAGATGAAACATATATCCAACCTAGTTAGTTAAATGGGTGTGTTCCTTTTATTTTATACTCCTCATTTTCTTTGGTTTTGGAGCATAAAATATTTTTTACTCCTAACCTATCTCACAGAAGAACACATTGCTTCCCAGTGTTCATAATGCTAAATGACATAAATGGTGACCCTCCGAGTCAAAATTTGGGGAGTGAAGGATGAAGTAGTAAGGGTATATAGGGGAGTTATAATGTGTACAATTAATTTTTGCTTCCTTCTAGAGTGTTGCATATTGAAGTGCTGTGAACTCTTCATGTTTCCCACCAGCAATTCAGTGAATTCTTATCTCCATGAATACAAGTATGTCTAGCAGGAAGAAATAACCTAAGTACAGATGAAAGCAAGTAACCAACAAAGAAATAGAATCACCTTAGCTTCCCTCTCTCTGAACCACTCTACATAGGACATATCAGAGAAAGGCTTCAGTGTCTAAAACACCCTCTGGCAGTTGGCCTGAAGATCTTGTATGAAAAGTCAGGTCTAAATATCACTGAGCATGTCAGGTTTTGGCCACAGCCCAGATGCAAGATTCACCTACCATTTGAAAAAGCCATTTTTGCTTGCCTCAAATGTCAGTTTTCTATTCCCATGAGGGAGGCAATCATTACAGCTGAGATCCAAAGTGGGCATCTTAAGTGAATGAGAATTCCTAACACAAGGAGCCAGGATCCTCTGGAGAGAAACACTTCATGTGTCTGCAGAGATTTTAAGCTTACTTTCTTGCTTAGATTTAATTTCTGAGAGCAAATTGTTCCTCTGGTCAGTCTATGGGAATCTCAGTAAGTTGGTTTAAAATAAGTGAAGGGTAAAAGAAAATCAAGAAAAATGGATCAAGTATTTCTTATGAATAGGAACATATACGCAATATATTGGTAATATATAAAAAAACATAGTAGAGATATACCGAAAATATCTTATCACACATAGAATATATACTTGTGGGCATACCCCCATATATCTTCATCTTTTATTTTTTGAAATATATGTGTATTGTTTTTATATATTTACCTACATCTCCCCTCTAAATTCTCTGTGTCTTTCCACTAATCCCTCTGTAATTCATTGTCTCATTATTTAGTCATTATTTATGTATGTATGTACATAGTAGTTTATCTAAATATAGAGATTATATATATATATAGAGAGAGAATATATATATATATATATATATATATATATATATATATATATATTCCATTTAGTGTTTTTCATATGTATGATTGAAGGACTAAAGACTTGAATGGTTAACTATTTAGGAGGCTCATCCTTGAGGATAACAGGTTCTCCCTCTCTCAGCAATTAATAGCCTGTAGCACTTCATGCTAGCTCAGGGCCTTGTGAGATCTGTCTGCCCCTTAGATTTTGACATATCATCTGCTATTATTTACATTTGTTAATAGCTGGACAAAATTTAATTGTGTACATATGCCACACTTTCATTATCTATTCATCAAATGATGGATGCCCTGGGTGCTTCCTATAGCTGGTTGTTATAATAGAACAGCAACGATTATGAATAAGCAAGTGTGTAATGGGCTTCATAGTACTTTATGTATACGGACAGGAGTGTTGTACCTGAATATGGTAAATCTATTTTAGCTTTTTGAAGAATTAGCACACTAATTTGCATAGTGACTAAACAATTTTGCACTGCCACCAATTTTGAATACTCATTTTCTTCCTCTATATCTGAAATTCCATTTATTTGTCTTCACATAGTTTATAACCAAGTATTTTCCAGTTACTGGTTTCATTTCCAGAACTACTGAATTCCCGTTTGGGAATGTCTGGGCTTTTGTTTTGTATCATCCACTTCACTTTTGTTCGATAACATACAAATTAGAGAAGGAAATTGAACTTGATCTTGATCCAGATGCTCAAGGACGCTCCTGAACTCTGAGCACACAGGTAACTCAACAGATACTTACAAGTTTCTGAAGAAATGAAGAACAAAGTGTCAAGTTTGTAAGGGGCAGATGTAGGTGTTACCATTGTGGATACCAGGGTGAATCTAAGTTGGTAAGCTAAGAAGGAGGTCCGAAGCTGTAAAGAGGGACTGAGTTGAAAGAACAGGAAAGTGGCAGGAATTCGAAAAAGGAGGAAATGAGATGAAGGGTGTACTGAGGGAAACGAACTGGCCAGCAGGAAATAGGGAGGTAGGAAAAGTTGGGCTCATTTGGAAGGTGTGGCTAGCCTTGTCCAGCAGCATATAGTACATAGTGGCTGTGCTTGCTTCCCAAAGATCTTGAGTCCTCTGCTCTGCTGAAGCTGCTTCTTTATATATGAGCAGGCAATGAATAAAACACTGTGTAGTACACTGCTTCTTCTGAACACCTTTGTCCTGTTCCTGAACTCAAGCCATGAAGCCAGAAATCACCCAGATATTGCAAAGAAAATCAATATCAGCAGCACACTGGATGAAAAGAGGAAGCAGGATGCGCTGGATCTCTTCAAAACTGTTTACAATATTCACAACAATGACACATACCTCAGCAACATAATGAACTACAAACTGTGGGTAAGTGCTTGTCCCAGAGTCAGAGATAGGGCTGACATGTTGAACTGAGGCACTGCCTTTGTTCCTCCCCACTATCCCTCTCACTCTTGCTGCAACCATGCTGAGATCCCTCCAGGGCACAGTGTTCTTTCATTGAGACCCATGGCCTGATCCAGGTCTTATCATACTAACACTTGAGCAATGCATATGTCTTATTCAAGCTACGCCCACAGGATTTATCTCTCTCTATGTGTATCTTCAAGGATCTCTTGAGAGATAGTCCCCAGTAGCACAGCTGTAAATCTAGTTAGGACACTTTCACATGGAGAGGGTAGCTTTGTCTATAATTCTATTGCAACGTGCTCACTTGCAGGAGGAAACAAAGTTATAGTTCAGAGTCATAGTCAATTGTCCCCTGGTTTGGTTCCTGAGCATGAAACACCTGATGTCAATGTTTATTGCTATGAATATCCATATATAGAGAGAAACAGACACAATTGTCATATTGGAATGATCTTTTAGTATTCTTTAACATTTTAAACATTTTTATCATGTGTGTGTGTGGGGGTGTTTATTGATGTGAGGAGTATGTTAGGTGATCATATGAAGGTCAGTGGAAGCCTTAGTGTCTTTAAACCACTTCTGCCAAAATGTGGATGCCAGACCAAACTCAGGGGTTCAGGCTGAGTGGCCAGTATCTTTACTCACTATGCTCTTTTAAATGATATCCTTTAACTTCTTCCTATCATGTAAGGACAGATTTCCAGGGAAACTGAAACAGTAACTCAAACCATCCATGTAGAGTCTGCATCAATTCCTTCAAGTGTTATGCATGGCCATGTTTGTTCCATTCTCCTCATTGTTGCTTTGTGCATGGAAATTGGGGAATGTATATTTATACATATTAATTGTCTGAATCCCTTTAGAATAGCAACTCCATGTACACTTCTTGCAAACAACAAAATTATTTATGTGACAGATTTTCATTCCAGGAAAATCATGAGTCAGCACACAGGGTCTAATACCTCTTACCCTTATTCATTGTTTGCTGATGGCCACTCATGAACACTTCCAGAATGGGATGTGGTTCCCATGCTGGCCCCACAACTTCATTTTATGTACAGACTCTGAGTGGCTTTTATAACCCTTTTATTGACAAAGAGTCCATTCCATGGTGGCAGACAGCCTTTGCTACAAGTCAGGGTTCTCTTCAGCCATAAACAGGATAGACAATGATGGTCCCCCAAGATGAGATCATGCCGTGATTCTTTAAACTTTAGTTGACAAATGGGCTTTGTGTGATCCCATAGAGAAAGTCTATGAGCTTACATTTCAGAGAATAAATGTGTATCCTTTCAAAAATTTTATCTTTTAGAGTGGTCCTCCGTGTGGTCTTCACAGAAGTTACTTGAAGACAGATGTAGACCATTAAGAAATTCAACTTATGTGTCTTGTCAGCTTCATCATGTTCCTAGGACAGAGAACACTTTGTCACCCTCACCTTGGCTGGCTTCCCAGAGCTGAGTCCTATTATCTAAGATGTTTAAAAATGTTAGGTGCACTCTTCTGTCTTCTAAGTACTGTTTCTCCTTTTGTTTAGAACAAAATAAGTAGAAAGCATGTTCTGTAAATCATTCTAATAGAAGAAGTGGCTTGTGCATGTGGTCTGGGGATGATAGTTTGATAGCTGATAAATGAAATCATGGATCCAAGGCAAATATGTAAACTCTATGAAGAAACTGAATGCATGTATGTAAACTGGAACAAATTAATGTGCATTAATTCTGTTCTTTTCCCTACAGCTGTGGGCTGGGTCGATTTATGGTCAAGTACAGCTGGGTCAAACAACATGTACCCAGATTGAATCTGACTTGAACAAATGTCCTCTCAAAACTGACCTCCGTCGGAGAGAAGTATGTATTTGATAATCACCAGGGATCATCAAACAGACAGATGGATAGTGGATACGTGTTAGTATCAATGTGTTGATATGTGGAGAGTGTCTGTACATGACAATGGGAAAACATATGTAACAAAGTAGTAATTCATGAATGAATACAGCTGGGTGTGGACAGATGTGAACTCCAGCCAATTCAGTCCTGTGTCATGTGACTTAGAGGAGAAGTACATGCACAAATAATTTCTAAGTGTGTTTAGCTGAAAATCTTCATACTGAGAAGGCAACCTTCCCTGCATTTGGCTATTTCTCCCTTGGCTAGATGACACCATTGCAAAGATACTTACTAGGGAGAAGGTATTTTCAATCCCCACTGGAACAGAAATAGAGCCCAGTAACAGGCCAAAGCTCTCCAGCACTGTCTTTTATATTCCCCTATCTAGGTAGGGTTGTTTCTTGTGACACCATGACTCTGGGAGTAATTTTGTGTGTCTATCCCTATCCTGATACTTTGTCAACTGAGTGACATTTTTGCCCACCCATGAGTTCTTCCTAAGTGTCCATATCCTTGATCACTTTTCAGAACTGATCTTCCGTTCCTGACTCCATTGAATGGATTTCATCTGTCTCCTTTGCCTTGCTTCTCATTTTCTCAATAGCACAAAACATCTTGTAAAAGACACTCATAAGACCAGTGCAAGCAGATGTGTCTGGTGTGCTGTGTGGGTGATAACTGGCTGCCCAGGAATGTAGGCATTAACTCTAGACAAATAAATTAACTCCATAATATAAAGTTATTGCACATTTTGAATGTTTCCCAAAATGCTATGATGAATCCTATTCTTATTCAAAGGACAAGCAAGGAAGAATTACTTATGTCAATTCAAACCCAGAAGAAAACACATGCAACAAGTTCCTATCTAAAGTGGCTAACTGTCCCTTCAATGAACAGGCAGACCAGCAGAAGGTAAGCACATGATTCTCAAAATGACCCCAGTGTAGGAAGAACATTTCTACATTTGTGTATGATGTCTGAGAGGTTTTTCTTTTGCAAATATTTGTATGCATGAGATACAGTACATGTGAGTACATATGTGGATAGAGAGTGGAGATAGTAGAGATTCATGTTGGGTGTATAGATTCCCTCAGTAGTAGAGTTTTGACCACATGAGGAGGAAGGGTGCACATACGATTATTTTTCTCTCTTTACCTGGGAATTAATTTGGTTACTGGGGGTGTTTTGAGAGTGTAAGGAAGCTGCTGTGGAGATGGTTACTTGTGAGAAGAGTGTCTGTTCACTCCCAGCTTAATTTGGCTTCCCAGACCTTACTAAAGAGATATATAGCATGTAAGTGACTGAAAATCCCTCTTGCTGATTCCATGCCTCTACTGCCAGCTGCTGCTTTGAAGTATGGGTTCCTGAGATGTCACACACAGGGAGGCAGCTCTCATCTTTTCAACTCTTCCCATTTGCTCTTATTTTTTGCATTATGTCACCTGCTTTGCTTCTTCCCAGTCACACTTTTAGTGTGTGGTCCATGTGCTCAAGGTGGATGGGCCTTGACCACATGGCCATCTGTGCTATATAGGAGTATGCAGGAACTTATGAGCTCCAGGTGGTAGTACATGATTTCAGATGCACAGTAGAGAATTCAAGCAATGATGATGGGCCAATGAAGCATTAAGCTGAATGTGCTGGGACTCAGAAGTGCCTGAAATGACTCATGGGCATGTTTTCCATGTCCATTTTATTTCTCTGACTAACCATATTCCTTTTTAATTTTAACTTCATTGATGGTCTATTTTTCTTCCTCTTTTCAGAGAGTATCACGCAGCTTCGTTATATCTGACTTCTCTGTACTGAAGCATAAGATTCTCATACAATTTAAGTGTATAAGTATCTGAGGGTATGAGCCATGACATGCTACATTACCTACCTCTTATGTACCTTGCTTGGACTGCCACAACCTTCATATGAATGCCTAAGTCCTTAGAGATAGCACCCCATTGTGACAGGAGCAGGGGCCCCACAGAGAAGCCTGCTGAGGTCAAGTAATACAGATGTAAACAACTGTTCCAGTTCTCCTTTCTCCTCCTTTCTTCAAATTGCACAAATGCAAGCCGCACATGGATTATCCTTGCTTTACTCAATAAAAATAGGCTCATTGGCTCCTGAGTTGCTGCTGTCTCTTAATGTGTGGAGAGAAAGGACCAAACATACAGGAATTGAGGGTTGTTACCCACATCTGTGTGTCAGGTGTTAAGTATTGTCTGTGGAGATGTCCATGTTTCAGATTAAAAACAAAGAGATACTAAAAAAAAATCCCAACTAGCATTTGAGGCAAAGTGACATGTTCACATGTCCAGACCCCTGAGCATCCTTCTCATACTCTCTGGACTACTATGGTGGTATCAGGTTATGCTCCCAACATGACTTTCCTCATATATACAAGTCCTACTGTACAACTAGACAGGGGATTGATTTTCTTTATAAGCAGCCTGAAGTATGGTATAAAAATCTTCTATCTCCAGTGGGGATATTTTAGGAAATTATGCATTAATACCACCACAGTTACAGACAACATCTGATAATAGCCTCATATGGAAAGGTATGGATCTCACATAGATACCCTCACAGCCCTCACTCACTATTCTTACTGAAGTCCAGGACTGAGGGACCAAGATCTCACATTCTGCTGTGGAAGCCGTTTTCTCAAGTTCCTTCAATGCTCTCACTTGTGTTAGGAAATTGTCCTGGGGACAGTGTATAAAGAATAATTCAAATTAAAAAGGAGTTTAAACACTGGGAGCTATAAGCCAGGATTCCAAAAGATCCAGGGTGCAGAGTAAAGATCATCTGTAATTGATACCATTGTTTTCCATGATCCATTTCTTTTCAAGCCTGTATGCCAGTTTTTGGAACTCAATTGATATATCAAAAGTCCTTGAAATTAGGAACAGGAAGCCATACCAGTGCACACTAGCTTCTTAGACTTGAGTCTGTGAGTATAATGCAGGTTTTGGGTCTTGGTATACCAGGACACAAATCACAAATGACAGCAAATTTCAAGTGATGATGGAACTGAGATAATCTCATTTCCTATCCTGCCAGATGAAGGACCATGGTCTTTGCATCAGCCCCATTAGTTTGAACCTTTAAAGAAAAGAAAGTGTTTCTAACCTCTGGATGTGGGAGTATAATGAAAATATTCTCCAGGATACAAATCTCCAAGGCTACCTTGAGTATATGAATGCACAGAGAGAACTAATAGCCTATATTATATTATACATGCATTGTAAATTCATATCATACGTATGTTTGATGCCTATGTAAATGCTGATGCTATATTTATATATTAAGAATTGTGCATAAAGAACAAAGAATTGTACATGTCCTGAGGATCCAGATAGAAAAATCCATACTCAATGCTCATAATGGAATCTTACATCACTTCACTCAAATTTGTGTGTGTGTTTATGTACACCGGTTTATAGAGTATGTGCATCACTGTATACACAGTGTGGCAGCCAGAGGTGAACATCAAGTGTCTTTCTTAATTTTTTTCTAACCTGATTTATGAGACAGTATTTCCCTGTACCAAGAGCTCATTGGTTCAGTTAGAAAGGCTAGCCAATGAGCTCTAGGGATCCTCATGTCTCTGCTGGCATTGCAGATTGTACTGGTATATTAACTTAGATAGATAATAGGGATCAAAACAAAGGTCCTCACATGTATGTGACAAGCACTTATACAACTGAATGAACAGTTTCCTCAGTCCCAACATCACTTTTGACACCAAAAATATATAGAATTTTCTTTACCACAGAGCAGATGGACATTCATGAGAAACACTATATTAGTGTCCCCTAGCTCTTTTCTACCCTATCATTTTCTACCAGGAGGTAGTATCATACCCTATAGGTTGAGGCTTAGTCCATTAAGATGGATCCTCAGATCACATGCCAATTATCACAGTATAAATTGAGGTACGCTGACTCCCTTCTAGGACTTTATTCACATGCTAATTGGCTCACAGAATTCAAAATAGTATATATATTTAGCCACTGTCCATAAAGAATATTCCAGAGACAAGTCATATACATCATGAGCATAGTACTAGGTAATTGCAATAATGACATGACCATACAAGACCAACCTGATGGATTTTAGTTTCCTATTGTATGTAAGAATTATACTTGAATGACACTATAATATATTCAGGTTGCAGTAATATCAATGGATATTTGGCAGCAGGTATGAACTATCAATGAATAAAGATAGAATTTGCTTAAGGTAGAAATATTGGTGATAGTTAGATTAAAAAAGAAAAGAATGAAGCTCACCCTACTGACTCAGTTTTGCTTTCACAAAATATTTCATTGTTTTATGAGAAGCTTTTTGATAACATTTCACTAATGGAAGAACTTTCAAAACTGGAGCCCATGCTCTTAAGATTTCTAACTGGGATGGTGCAATGTTTTAACTACCAAGATTCCCATTTACTCATGTACATGACATCTTTATGATCCTGACTGATTTGTGTCTTTTAGAGCAACACTACCTGTCCTCAGTGTTATCCTCATTGAATATAAGCCATAGCCATTAGTGAAAGATAGAAGCTAAAATGGGTTTTTGGGGACTATAAATGTTCTAGGAGCTTTCTTTGAAAAATTTGTTCATTAGCCACTACTCATAGTACCTTCAGGAATGTACTCTGATAAAGATAAATGTTTTCCTATGACATTGAAGCAATGCTCAGTTACATTTCAGGCTCCACTTCTAATTCCAGGTCTCTTGCTGTTCCCATCTCATAAACAGTGAGGTCCTCCTCTGTTTCTTATACCTCTCCTCCAAGGCATACAGATGTTAGAGACAAATTTCTCTAAATTTCCCTCAACCATTACTCTCCTTCCATGAGTCTCATATGATCCAAAATCATATGGTTTCACAAATGGTGACTCCTCTTCCCTGTGTGGCTGTAGATATTATTGGATATGTGATTAGTTAAGACTAGGACAATGGGGAAACTTGAGGGGCATAAGATGAGACAAGAAACCATAACTCACCTGCATGTTGTTTAAGTCTTACTCTGAAAGGCCAGAATTTTGAGAGAACTGGGTGCATTGTCTACAATGACTGAGAAGCCTAGATGTGGCCCATCCTCATTCCATTATTCATGTATTCTATGTAGATGGTATAGTACATTTCAGAATAAAATTAATACCATCTCCCACCTAGAAGAATATAAACTGTGTCCACAGTGACAGTATATTTGGCTTCCTTCTCATCTATGCCTGCTAAACATTTATTTGAGGTTTTTGACGTCTGTTTTTTTTATGTTATTAGTATTTTTATTATATGCCTTGTTTGTTTTTTTTGAGGTTAGATATGCATTACACATTTAAAATACTGTAAAATTATAAGACTCAAAACAATTTTATAGCTATGAATGGAAGCATATTGCTCTTAACAATCACACTGTAGCCTAGACATGTAAGGCTTTATTTATTTATTGATTTATTTATTGATTTATTTATTTATTTAGGTTTTTCGAGACAGGGTTTCATATACCCCAATTTCATTTTATACTGAATTACCCTGAAGGATGTTAAAAGGCTTGAATCCCCATAACTTTTATATATATATATATATATATATATATATTTGCACAGTTTTGAATTGAAGGTGAGATGACCTGAGCATGAAGGGTGAATAGCAAAGAAGGCATCCCTTAAAAACAATATCATAGCTGGGGGATGGTGGCACACAACTTTAATACCAGCACTTGGGAGGCAGAGGAAGGCAGATCTCTGTGAGTTCAAGGCCAGCCTGGGCTACAGAGTGAGTTGCATGAAAGGTGCAAAGCTACACAGAGAAACCCTGTCTTGAAACACACACACACACACACACACACACACACACACACACACACACACACGGTGTCAAAAAAGATACAATAAAGAGAAAAGAGAGACAATGCTGCAAAACTCCCATACATTGCATAACTGAGACATTGAATTAGACAAAGGCATAACAGGAAATATCATTTCTTGACATTCTATGTTTTAATCTCTTTGGGAGTCACATCATTGTTGAAACATGTGATGAGTAACAGTGTGTATGGGAACCTTCCCCACAAATAAAAGTACAAACAGAAAGGACATATGGTCCAAATATTCCTTGACAAACCTCTAGTGTTTCCCAGGTGAGAAGGACAGCACGCTCTGACTTCTCTGAACTTTTGAAATACTTTGCAGCTGCTCTATGACAGCCTTCTGCAGGGCTAGGTCATAGGCCAAACATTCAAACGCATCACAGATACTTCAGAACAGTATCCAACAGACTCTGAAACATTTTTTCAATAATTCTTACCTCTGCCTAAGAAAGTTGTTGTCCCACCCAGTGAAGTTCAAACCATTGTGTCCAAAAGAGCATCAGATGAAACAAAACCAGTAAGATATGATTATTTCCCTCTGGGAGTGAGATTATTCTAAATGGGCTATAGGCTGACTGGAGCATACTGTGGATATTCCTTAGGGAGAAAAAGTCATAACTTAAATTTATACCTTATAATTGACCTAAGGGATGCAAGGCAAATCATAACATCATGCTCATGGATGTGTACAATTAACACAGAAAATTGACCATCTTACCAAAAGAAATCAACAGATTCAAAGCAATTGCCATCAAAATTCCAACACAATTATTTTCAGACCTTGAAGGGACAGTTCTCAACTTCATAAGAAACAAAGAAAAAAACAAAGGATAGCTGAAACAATAAAAGAAACTCTGGAGACATCACCATTTCTGACTTCAAGTGGTACTACAGAGCTACAGTCATAAAAACCACATGGTATTGGCATAATTACAGACAGGTTGATCAATGTAACCTAATCAAAGACCCAAATGTCCATGGACAAATGATTTTTGATAATGAATCCAGAAATAGGCAATGAAAAAAAGAATGGCTCTTCAACAAATGGTCTTGGTCTACTTGGACATGTTTATGTAGAAGAACGCAAATAGACCCAGATCTTTCACCCTGCAAAAAATCAAGTCGAAGTGGATCAAAGACCCCAACATAAGACAAGAAACACTGAACCTGACAGAAGAGAAAGTGAGGAATAGTCTTGAGTGTATAGGCACAGGAGACAACTTTCTAAACAGGACACCAATTATACAGGCACTAAGATCAACAATTAATAAATGGGACCTCGTGAAACCGAAACACTTCTGTAAGCTGAAAGACACTGTCAATAGGACAACACAGCAGCCTACAGAATGGAAAAAGATTTTCAGCAACCCCACATCTGACAGAGGGCTAATGTTCAAAATAAATATAGAACTCACGAAACTAGACAGTAACAACCAAATAATACAATTGAAAATGGGATATAGATCTAATGAGAGAATTCTCAAGAGAGGAATCTTGAAGTGGCTGAGAAACACTTAAAAATGTTCAACATCCTTATCAATCAGGGAAATGTCAATTGAATAGACTGAAATGCCATCTTACACATGTCAGAGTGGCTAAGGTCAAAAACACAACTGACAACTCAGGCTGGCAAGGATGTGGAGCAAGGAGAGCACTCCTCCATTGCTGACAGGAGTACAAAATTGTATAGCACCAATGGAAATCCATATGATGGTTCCTCAGAAAACTGGGAGTTGATCTACCTGAAGACCCATATATATATATGGACACTTGCTTACCTATGCTTACCTATATCTATAGCAGATTTATTGATAATAGCCAGAAATTGGAAAGAACCTAAATGTCCCTCAACTGATGAATGGAGAGATCAAATGTGGCATATTTACACAATGGAGTTTCACTCAGCTGTTAAAAATGACATCATGAGTGAGGTAATCCAGACACATAAAGACAATCACGGTGTTTTAGTTTTAGTTTTATTGCTGTGAAGAGACATAATGACCACAGCAACTCTTATACAGGGAAACATTTAATTCGGACTGGCTTACAGTGTCAGAAGTTTAGTCCATTACTGTCTTGGTGAGAAGCACGGCAGCATATAGGAAGACATGATGCTGGAGAAAGAGCTGAGAGTTCTACATCCTGATCCAGAGGCAGCAGAATAAGGCTACTACACTAGACCTAGCATGAGCATAGGAAACCTCAAAGCCTGCTTCCATAGTGACACACTTCCTCCAACAAGGCCACGTGTTCTCCAGTAAGGCCATACCTCCTAATAGTGCCACTCCCTATGGGCCAAGCATTCACACACATGAGTCTATGTGGGCCATTCCTATTCAAACTACCACATTCCAATCACTGGCCCCCATAGGCTTGTACCCATACCATAATGCAGAAATTCATTCGGTCCAACTTCAAAAGTCCCCATAGTCTATAAAAGTCGCCAACTTGTTTTAAAGTCCAAAGTTCATAGTGTCTTCTGAAATTCATGCAATCTCTTTGCTCTATTCTCTTGTAAAATGAAAATCAAATAGAAGATCACCAATATATAATAGCACAGGATATACATTACCATTCCAAAATAGAAGAAAGGGAGCATAGTGAGAAAATTATAGGACCAAACAAGACCAAAAACCAGCTGGACAAACTACAAACTCTGTATCTCCATGTCTGATGTCAAAGAGAGTTTGGTGACTCAACCCTAACAGGCCTGCTTGAGGGCTAGCCTGTCCAAAGTGGTATTGAGAGTATGCACATAACACACTTCCTGAGAGCCAACTTGGGTCTGCCTGAGAGCCTTGACAAAGGTGTCCAAGCAGTGGTGTGAGATGACTCAGACCAACAAGGGGGAGCCACGTCACATCAATAGATGCCTTCACAACAGAACCCTCCCCAGGCAGGGTGGAATGTGTATATAAGGCTTGCCTCTTGTGGAATAAATTGAGCTTGTTGTTCCCGACCTGAATCCCCACATGTGTGTCTTTGATGCCATGCCTTCTCACCTCCTCCCCAGAGGGAGCCATTAGGATCCAGAGACAGTTGGCACCTGAACATGGTTCTGCTTATCTCTCTCCTCTCACTTGCGGTGCTGGTAGAGCACCCCCTTGAATGGTGCAATTCAGTGAATAGGCCCCTCCGTGTTCATTGTTCACAGTCCTGGCAGCTAGATAACGGCCGGGACCCCCTCTCCTTTCCTTGTTGTTTGTCTTGTTTGTGAGTCTGTCTGTATGGTACGGTGGGACATCCTTTTATTCAGGCTTGCTGGGTGTTTCCATATAAGGGCTGCCCCTCAGGAAATGGAGCCACAGTCTGACTCCTGACAGCCGCCCCTTGTTCAGAGATACTTGGGTCTGACACACACTTTCACTTTCTCTGTTGTCTATTGTACCTTCTACCACTGTGAGTAGTCTCCCCATTCGTCATAAAGAGGCTCATACTGGAGCCTTCAAGTTCCACCTAACCAGCCAAGGGGTCAGGTTACAACACCAGAACTAGAAAGGTTTTGGATGGAGGCTGCAGAGCTTGCTCATGGATCTCTCCAGAGAATATGTGGGAACCTGATCTTTGGATGGCAGTTCTGTTCCTGTCTAGAAAAAGGGAAGAGGCCTGGGAAATGTCCCTCCAACTGTCTTTTAGATCCATTTTGTTGGCTATAATTGCTAGCCTAAAGTCCTCCTCTACTGAGTAGGTCATAGAGGCCCACAATAAGCACTGCCAGGAACAATGTAACTCCAACTTGTCTATTACCTCCATTCTATTCATGATTGTTATTTCCTCTACCTGTGATGATGAGGAGATGGAGGAGGAAAGGCATACCTAAGTAAAGGAAAAGGAAAGAGAGAGGAAATGATTGTGGTAGCTCCCAAGCCTACACTGGCAGCCCCTCTCTCTGCTCCTCCCATGCTATGGGCAGCTACCCCCCTACTGCAGTATCCATGGAGTCATTTGCATTGCTCTCTGCCCACTGAGCCAGCTGCTCTTCATATTTCCTATCCTATTCCACCTATGATGCTGTGCATTCCCACGATGCATTTCCAGTTAATGTGGGCCCCAATGGGGCCAACTAACTATGGATACCTACCCCTCTTGCAGAACTGTCCTTGGTCCATAAGGCTGCTAATGAATAAGGTCCTGATTCACCATATTTTAGCAAGTCCTATGGCAATGGTCAATACATTTACAAACTTTTATGACTGGTACCATTTAATGAAGACAGTGAGCACCTCCCCCCATTCCTGCCTCCTACAAGACAAGATCTCACCTGGGGAGTCAGCCCAGTCTGGTAGATTCAGTTGAGGCAGGTCCAGTCCCCTCTCCCTGCATCAAGGCTGAGCAAAGTGTCTCAGCACTGGCCCTAGGCTCTAAAAATCCTGCTCATGTACCAAGGACAGGTCCAGAGTCCACTGCCTGGGGTCTTCCTAAATAGTTCAAAATAATCAACAGTCTCACTTATCCAGAGGGCCTGATCCAGTTTCATGGGGGCTCCTCAGTTATTGTTATGGTTTATGTGTTTCCACTAGTTTGGCTATTTGTCCCTGTGCCTTTTGCAATCATGGTCTCAATATCTCTTGCTCATACAATCCCTCTTCTCTCTTGTCGATTGGACTCCTGGAGCTCCACCTGGGGTTTGGCCATGGATCTTGGCATCTGCTTCTATTAGTCACTGGATGAGAGTTCTATCATGACAGTTAGGGTGTAGCTAGAGTTTTCCTGCCTGGCCCACAGTCAGGACAAATCTCTCTCACCCACTCAGTCCCAACCAAGTAAACACACAGAGACTTATATTGCTTACAAACTGTATGGCCTCAGCAGGCTTCTTTTTATCTAGTTCTTATATCTTAAATTAACCCATTTCTATTAATCTATAAGTTGCCACATGGCTCTTGGCTTACTGGTATCTTAACATCTTCTCATGGCGGTGGCTGGCAGCGTCTCTCTGACTCAGCTGTCCACTATGGTGATATTTTTCTTTTGTACCAAAATGTTAATTGTATGTTAATAAATATAGTTGCCTGGGGGTCAGAGCTATTAGCAAGCCATAGGAAAGCAGGGCAGTGGTGGTGTACGCTTGTGATCACAGCACTTGGTAGACAAAGCTAGGTTAAGTTTCTGTGTGTTCAGGGATACAGCCAGCATTGGATACACATGCCTTTAATCTCAATACCAACCATAGAACACCTGGAGGTCTATACAAACAGGCCGTGATGAGGCAGTCCTGTGGTTGGGTTTACAACCAATGAGAAGGCAGAACAGAGACTATATAAAGACTTTAACACAGGAAGTAGCGGCTCCTTCGGAGAGGTAGGATCACTGCAGGAGGAAGGGTAAGGTTTTAGCTCTTAGCTCTGACCTCTTGGCTTTCTTCTTTGCATTGGTTCTGTGTTTCTTATTTATAAGACGGTTGGTTACATCTACATTTGGCGCCCAACGTGACAAGAATCCATTAAAAACCGCTTGGCTTGCTTGGCCGCAGGTCCGGGTTCCGGCCTGAGTGGCCCGGCTCCCTAGCTCGGGCCTAGGTCTGACTGAGCCGCAGCTGTTGCTACTTGCTTAAAGCTAGTGTTACAAACAACTCAGGCCTGCCCTGCTGAACAGGACCCCTGCCTGTAAAGCTAAGGCTTGACTTGGGTCAAGCAGCTAAGCTTTTTTGCTCTCTCTCTTTCTCTGGATTCACACCTCGAACACCAGGTGGCTGTTTTGAAATTCCCTCGAATTTCTACTGTTCTATGAAGACTTGGTAAGTCAATTAACATATCTATTTAAAAGAGAATTTTTTTCTACATAAAAAAAATGGGCTTTATGTGTACATTGGAAGAAAATTGGGCTTTGTTTGAAATTTTAGGCACTCTGACAATGGAACAACTATATGAGAATATTAATATTGATCGAATTATTCAGCTTATTACTTTTCTTATCCTCATTGTACAATTTAAAAAGACAATCAATTTAAGTGCCAGGATAGCAGTCTCAGAAAAACCTGTTAAACCTGTAAAAATGAATTATAGAGAAATTCAAAGTCAGACAGACGAAATTAACAGTGAAGTTGTTTCAAAATTGAATCATAAGGTTACAGAAAGAAAACCTGTTTTCACACAATCACCTTTAATTTATCCGGTAACCATAGAGCAGCTACCTGGTGAAGAGAATGAACAAAATGTTTGGATTCCAATTGAAATGTTAGACTTACGAAGATTTAAGGAGGCAATAGCATCTTATGGCATGCATTCTCCATATGTAAAACAAATGTTAAACACCTGCTCAACTTGTAATAGGATTTTACCAAAGGACTGGCGGGATCTAACACGGGCTGTTCTTGAGCCTGGACAAAATCTTCAGTGGAAAATGTGGTTCAGCAACGAGGCTAGAAATATAGAAAGACAATGGAGGAATAATGGAATACAAGTCTGCCAGGATCAGATTATTGAAGGCCAATATGCTTCAGTACAAGAACAATGTTTATATGATGTCCAAATCCTAGTTCTATGTCGAACCGCAGCCTTAAATGCATGGGACAGAGTTGAGGAACCAGGAAAAAAAACTCAGTCATTCACAAAGGTTATACAGGGCCCAAAAGAATCTTTCACAGACTTTTTACAAAGATTAACTTCAGCAGTACAGAGAATGATTCCGAATTTAGAGGCTAGTCAGATAATAATTGAATCTTTGGCCTTTGGAAACGCAAATGCAGCATGCAAAAGAATAATCAGGCCATTAAAGGCAAGATCTGCACTTTTGGAAGATTGGATTAGAGATACGGTTAATGTTGAGGCTCATGATCAGGATGATATGTGGGTAGGAGAAGCAATGTCAAAGGGTTTCAGAAATGTTAGATGTTTTGGATGTGGAAAGCAAGGACATTTAAAAAGGGACTGTAAACAGGTCATTTCTAGAAAGAATGTTTCTTCAAAGAACACTAGCAACAGAATGCCCCTTCCTTCTGGAGTATGCAGAAGGTGTGGTAAGGGAAAACACTGGACAAACGAGTGTAGATCAACAAGGGACAAACAGGGTAATCCTTTGCCTCGGGCTTCGGGAAACTCCCAGAGGGGCCTCAGGCAGGCCCCCACAGTAAATCCAGTTCAAACCTTTCCAGCAGTTGTAGAGGAAATCCCTGCTCTAAGCGATTAAATAACCAAATGCCTATTGGAATAAATCATGTTGGTCGGGATGATGAAACAGATAGAATAGGAAATTCAGGAAAACACATAAAGAAAATTTTTTGGCAAACTTCTATTAATGAACAAAGACCAAAACTGACAATAAAAATAAATGGTGTTTTGTTGTCTGGTTTGGTAGACACAGGTGCGGACATTACCATAATTGCACCAGAATTTTGGCATCCAACTTGGCCTCTTCAAGAGGTAAATGTTCAACTGTTAGGAATTGGGACAATATCTCGAGTGAAACAGAGTGCAAGATGGCTAGAATGTATAGGTCCAGAAGGACAGAGAGCAAAATTAAAACCATATGTAGCTAACATAGCCATGAATCTGTGGGGTCGAGACTTGTTACAACAATGGAATACTCAGATAAATATCCCTCCAATCTCAGAAACAAATCATAAACTAGTACATGTTTCTGAGAGAAATAATAGAAGATATTATTCTAATGACTGGTCACCAGCCACCCATGTTATAAAAAAACAGGGCACAACAACTGATAATCTTCCAAAAACACCAACAGCTATACCTTTAAAATGGTCAACAGACAAGCCTGTATGGGTTCAGCAATGGCCTTTAACAACAGAGAAACTCCAGGCTTTAGAAGAGCTGGTAGAAGAGCAGTTAAATGCTCAGCATATTGAAAAATCAACCAGCCCTTGGAATTCTCCTGTATTTGTTATCAAAAGGAAATCAGGTAAATGGAGAATGGTAACAGACCTTAGAGCAATTAACAAAGTAATTCAGCCAATGGGCTCTCTACAATCTGGAATTCCTTTGCCTACTCTGTTACCAAAAGGATGGCCTCTCATAGTTATTGATTTAAAAGACTGTTTCTTTTCAATACCCTTACAAGAAAAAGACAGAGAAAGATTTGCTTTCACAGTGCCTACTTATAACAATTCTCAACCGGTTAAAAGATTTCAATGGAGGGTCCTCCCACAGGGAATGTTGAATAGCCCAACTCTGTGTCAATATTTTGTACAACAGCCATTGGAAGTGGTACGTAAAAAATTTCCTAAATCTATAATTTATCATTATATGGATGATATTTTACTAGCTGACTCAAATGCAGGTATTTTAGAAAGAATGTTTGAAGAAGTAAAGAAAATTTTGCCTTGCTGGGGATTACAAATTGCTCCTGAAAAGATACAAAGAGGAGATTCTATTAATTATTTAGGATATAAAATAGAGCTACAAAAAATTAGACCCCAAAAGGTGCAAATTAGGAGAGATCGATTACAGACTCTTAATCACTTTCAAAGATTATTGGGAGACATTTCTCATCTAAGAACTATTGTTGGGGTAAAAAATGATGAACTAAATAATTTGTTCAAAACCTTAGAAGGTGACAAGGACTTAAATAGTCCAAGAGAATTATCACCTGAAGCTGAGAAAGAATTGGCCTTGGTAGAAAAGAAAGTACATGAAGGACACGTGGATCGTATTGATCCAAAGCTGGACT
>CABHPR010103705.1:0-10994 GCA_902168415.1 Peromyscus melanophrys | reverse complement strand
TGTGTGTGTGTGTGTGTGTGTGTGTGTGTGTGTGTGTGTGTGTTACGGGGTGGTGCTTGCTAGCAGAAACCAGAGGAAAATGTTGGATGTCTTGTTCTGTCACTTTCTACCTTATTCCAATAAGACGGGGGGGCTCTTCACTGAGGCTGTAACTATCCTGGTGGTCATCAAGCCCCAGTCACTTCTCCGCTCTTCCCCTACAACAGCGCTGGGATTACAGGCGGGTGCAACCATGGCCAGCTTTTTAGCATGGGTTCTGGACATTTGAATTCATACTTGGGTAGCAATTGCTCTTACTTGCTAAGCCAGCCATCTCTTTAGCCTCAGAAAGTCACTTGAAAAAAATCATTAATTAAGATGGGAGGTGGTGACACACCCTTTAATCCCAGCACTTGGAGGAAGAGTAGGTGAGTCTGTTGAGTGTGAGGCCAGCTTGGTTTACAGAGTGAGTTCCAGAACAGCCAAGGCTGCACAAGAGAGATCCTGTCTCGAAAAACTTAAAAAAAAAAAAAAAAAAAAAGAAAAGAAAAAGAAAAAAGAAAAGAAGGAGCTAGAGAGATGTCTCAGCAGTTGAGGTCACCTCCTGCTCCTCCAGAGGACCTAAGTTTGGTTCCTAGCCCCCATGTCAGGCAAATCACAACCACCTATAACAACTTCTGGCCTCCGTGAGCAGCTACATACATGTTTGTGTGCTCATGTGCGCACACACATGCATATATGTAGAAAAAAAACATGTACACAGATGAGAGAAGTAAATCTTTTAAATTATTAATAAAAAATTTTAAAAATTGTTTCAGACTCATGGAAAATTTAAAAAGAGAATAGTTTAAGAATTCCTAGGTGGCCTTTACACAGATTCCTCAAATAATATTATTTTGCTGAACTTATTTTATCTTAAATTTTTGTTTCTTTTACATCCATTGATTTGTGTATATAAATGCACATGAACTTTTATTTCAGATAATGTACATATATCAAAAATATCTTCAAAATTGCAAAAGAGCACCCATTAACTTCTGATGGCTCAGCGCATAATATAAATCATATTTCTAAAACAAGTTCTATGAACAAGTCAACCTGCAGGATTGTTTCTTCATACAGTTTTGCCTGTGTGGTTCTACTCCACTATAATGAAGACTATGCTAACATTAAAAAATAAACAACGTGTTGCACAAATCCTAAATGGTCTTATAATAAAAATCTGGAGCCAGATATCAGGGTGAGAACTGAAAGATCAGAGAAGCAGAGCAAGCCACAGCTACCACCTCTTCCCTCATCAACTCCTCAGCCTGATAGAGCCTCTGCAAGAGAGTGAATTCCTATCTCCTTCCGCCTTATATTCCTTTCTCTGCCCTGCCGTATCACTTCCTATTTCAACCTTCCTACTGCTGGGATTAAAGGTGTGTGATCCCAAGTGCTGGAATTAAAGGTGTGTGCCACCACTGCCTGGCTCTGTTTCTCTTTTAGACTGGATTAATCTTGTGTAGCCCAGCATGGCCTTGAATTTATAGAGATCCAGGTGGATCTCTGCCTCTGCCTCAAAGTGCTAGGATTAAAGGTGTGTGCCATGAATGCCTGACCTTTATGTTTAACTCTGTGGCTGGCTCTGTCCTCTGCTCTTCAGGCAAGCTTTATTTCTTAGATTATAAACAATATATCACCACATAAATGAGGTCTTCTAGCTTTTCTAGGTGGAATCTAAGAAAGGTAACAATATTTTAAAACACAAAACATGAAAATGTTGAAAGATTTAAGAAAAAAAGGAAAACAATATTTTCGATCAGAAATTTGGACATAAAAACAAAATTCCTGTCTTTATTTTTATAGGTGTTCCGTGGAATTTCACATTTAACGTGAAGTTTTATCCACCAGACCCAGCACAGTTGACTGAAGACATAACAAGGTAAATAATTAGCACGTAAATACAGAACTGTAATTCTTGTCATAAGCTCTGGGAATTTCTCCACTCAGGAAGAAAAATGATAAATGGTTAGTCTAAAGTACAGAGTTTCTGGTGCCTTCAAAACAGGCTTGCAGATACTGAGCCTAAAAGGCTGGAATCTGGCAGGAGCCAGCCCTGTTTACCACATGACATACCACTCTACCATACATGGTAGGCGGGACTTCTCTTAAACTGTGCTTGGAGGACAAGATCTAACTGTCCTACTGTGTTCCCCATAGGATTGAAAACAGCAAAATCACATGATAATTATTTATCTTTTAAACCATCCCCATGAACTGACCCGTCTTTTGAGCCCATTTAATTTATAGCATAAATCTTACATAAAACCAACCTATTGAATTTTTAAGAAAATTATTTTTATTTGATTTTATCAAAGATGAACAAAAACTAAATGGAAAACTACTGTATGGTGAACAATACTGCTGTGAGCATTCACGCCTGTGATGTTATCAAGAGCCCTCTTCCTAGTAGATGCTTGGCAATGTTTGTTACATTGAATTGCTGGGTTGCCAAGAAACTACTTCCTAAGTCTGATTTCGTTGATGATGATCTGGTTTCTGAGGAATTTACAATCTCTAGGATTCAGTTTTCATCTCTCTAAAATGAGAGAGGGGCTGGAGCGATGGCTCAGTAGTTAAAAGCACTGGTTGCTCTTCCCGATGATCCAGTTCAATTCCCAGTACCCACATGGTGGCCCACAGCTGTCTGTAACCCCAGCCCCAGGGAATTCAACTCTGTCCTCTGGCCTCTATGGCCAATGCATACACATGGTACACAGATATATGTGCAGGCAGAACACCCGTATACAAAATAAAAATATAGGAAAATGTGAATAAGGGAATAAGATCAACTCCTAATATCTGATTATTAAATGCTGTGGAAACCAGATAGTCTAAGGTTACTCTGTGTGAAGTCATTCTGAGATGCCGTCTCTCTTCCCGAGAAACCTGTTCATTTCATTTTCATGGTGTACATGTGTGCATAGTAGTAATAGTATGTACTCAGTAATATAGTAGTTTCTTTACCTCCTTCAGATGTCTCCTGCTTTCCCTCTTTTTCTAACCTGCTTTCCAATTCTGTTCAACATAGTTACAGTATTTTTGTTTTATGAAAATGTTTCAAATAAGAGGGAGAAACAGTTTACAGTGACTAGCCATGTGCCCACTATCCTATACTGGACAATTATCATGTCGTGTTTCCTTAGCCTCCTTCCTTCTCTCTTCTTCTTTCCCCCTTTCTTCCTTTTTATCTGTCTGTCTGTGTTCTTTTGTTGTTACTGATATATTCACATCTTTTCTTTTTTGGATGTAGATACTATTTATGTCTCCAGCTTCGGCAGGACATCGTTGCTGGACGGCTGCCCTGTTCCTTTGCAACCTTAGCCCTCCTCGGCTCTTACACCATCCAGTCTGAGCTGGGAGACTATGACCCAGAACTGCATGGCGTGGATTATGTTAGTGATTTTAAACTGGCCCCAAATCAGACCAGGGAACTTGAAGAGAAAGTAATGGAACTGCATAAATCCTACAGGTGAACATGTCTCCAGATTTCTGTATTTATTTTGGCCCTGAGTTTAAATCCTTGACTTGTTATTGATTCATTGTTTACCATAGGGAGAGTCCCCCTGAGTTCACTTCCTTTTATTGTTTGACTTTGGGAAAGTCACTCAAGTCCTCTGGCCGGTTTTCTTATCGGGTAATGAAAATTTTGTTTGTTTGTTTCTGTTTTTGTTTCCAGGTTTATTGAAACAAAATTTCTGTTTCTAGGTTTATTGACTTTTGTTGTTGTTGGTTATCAGAGTAATAGGCATTGCGTTGTAGGGTAAGAACTAAATGAGATAATACATGTGTTGGGGGGGACCACTTAGCACAAGGCCTTGCACATAGTAGGTGCTCAATAAATGATAGCTAGTACTATTATTGCTTTAACTTTTATTTCAGGCTTTAGACGTATGCTGTATTAGGTGCCTTAAGATCCTTAGAGCAAGAACTTGTAACTTGGGTTCTGTGCACAGGGGTGGATTCAGAGGATCATGGTACCCTTAAAAGTATTTTGTAAAGTCAAATCTTCACCAAATTTACTGACTTTACTGCTTTTAATGAAAACAGTTGGAAACATTGGGAGGAAACACACCATGACCAAGAGCAAGGCTTATCTTTGGTTTGAGGCCGGTTGAGATCATGCCTCGGTTTTGTCCTGGCCCTGTGAACTTAGACGATGCACTTAACATTTCTCTGATCGGCTTCCTTGAGTGTCTAATTGAGATTATTGCTTTAGAAGAAATGAGGCGATGAATCCGTTGAGAAAAGGAAATGTATGCGTGACGTAAAACTCCAGTGACTGTAATCTAATACTAAAATGAGCCCTCACTGTATTTCTTTCTCCATACACTCATTTTCTATTTGAATGACTTACTATAGCTAAATTTCACAAGCCGCTTTAGTCTGATCTTGGCATTGATTTACATCACATTGGCATGGCATCCTTAATTGGGTGAGCATGCACTGTGTTACAAAGATTTAAAAGGCCATTTTGTTCAAAGAGAAATCCAAAGCATGGTCTCAGGAGCTTGCTGTGGTAGCCGCAAGTGTTCTGTCTGGCTATGGAGCTATCCTGTTCTCTTTGAGGTGGCTCTAATAGATTTCATGGACTGGGATGCTTCAAATGAGGGACCTTTACCTCAGTATGGTCTGGTTCTGACTGTCTTATTGCCCCCAAGGTTCAGACACCTCAGTCATGAAAACCATAATAATTTTCATTAATTGATTGTATGTGTGCGCATCTGCATATATGCCTCGCACGTGTATCCTCAGTGTGTGTGTAGAAATCAGAAAATAGCTTGCAGGGGTCAGATCTCTTTCCATAATGTGGGTTTCAGAACTCAAACTCATGTTTTCAGGCTTGATGACAGGTGCCTTTAACCATTCCCCACACCCATAATAAGGATTTTAAAGTTTATGACCCATGTAGCAGTCATCTCATATGTCACCTAACTCTCATGGGATAATAGTGTGTCTCATGGGATAATAGAACTGCCAGAATTTATTTTTAAACTTTTTTTTTTAGATTTGCTTCTTTTATTTTATGTGTATGAATATTTTGTTTGCATGTATGTATGTGCACTATGTGCATGCCTTGTATTCATGGGGGTCAGAAGAGAGTATTGGGTCACCTAGAACTGGAGTTACAGAATGTTATAAGCCACCATGTTGGTGCTGAGAATTGAACCTGGGTCCTCTGCAAGAGCAACAAGTGCTCTCAACTGCTGATCTGTCTCTCCAGCTCTCAAACCTTACTTTTTACATTGGGTTTATGCATCCTAAGGTACTAATGTCTGAGACGACTAACTCGGAGATGCACCTGCCTCTGCCTCCTGAATGCTGGGATTAAAGGCATGCGCTACCACTGCCCGGCTTCTGATGATACTTTTAATAGTTATTTGATCACAATAGGATTCTAATTTGGAAGGACTTGTACAGTCTTTCCTCTAACGCTCGACTGTTCCTTATAACATTGTTACATAGTCATGATAATTACAAGTCACCAATTATAATAATCTCTTACTACATGCCTGATAATGTGCTAAGCGCTTATGTGCAGTATCACACGTAACCTTTATAACCAGCCTTTAAACTAGCCAACAGATCTAAAAGCATAGTTCACAGATCTTGATGCCTTTCAAGATCCTCTCAAGAGGTCTCTGAGCTCAGAATTGTTTCCATGGTAATTCTAAGTTATTTGTCTTTTTCACTGTGTACACCTTTAATCCTGGCACTCTGGAGGCAGAGGCAGGCAGATCTCTGAGTTCGAGGCCAGCCTGGTCTAGAGTGCGTTCCAGGACAGCCAGGGCTACACGGAAAAATCCTGTCTTTAAAAAAATCTAAATAAGTAAACAAACAAACAAACAAACAAACAAATAAATAAAATAATGCACAAGTAAAAAGATCCAGTCAAATTACAAGGTAGACCAGTGACATCTCAAACATGTAATGAATTTAACAGCACATAAATTTCATTGATTTGTTTTCCGATTTCACATTTCATTACTCTTTAAGAAACTGCTCTTAGACTGGGGAGATGGCTCAGTCGATAAAGTGCTTGCCCTGCAAGCAGGGAGACCTGAGTTCAGGCTCCAGAGCCTGCAGAGAACCCATGTCAAAAGCCTCTCGTGGTGGCACATGCTGATAATCCCAGCACTGGAAGGGCAGAGACAGGTGGGTTTGGGGCCTCACTGGAGGGGCAGAGACAGGTGGGTTTGGGGGCTTACTGGAGGGGCAGTGACAAGTGGCTTTGGGGGCTCACTGGAGGGACAGAGACAGGTGGATTTGGGGCCTCACTGGAGGGGCAGAGACAGGTGGATTTGGGGCCTCACTGGAGGGGCAGAGACAGGTGGATTTGGGGCCTCACTGGAGGGGCAGAGACAGGTGGATTTGGGGCTCACTGGAGGGGCAGTGACAGGTGGATTTGGGCGCTCACTGGAGGGGCAGAGACAGGTGGATTTGGGGGCTCACTGGCCAGCCAGTATAGCATAATTGATGAGGTCAATGAAGAGACATATTTCAAAAGACAAGGTGAAAGGCACCTGAGGAATGACACTCAAGGTTGACCTTTGACCTGCACACACATGCACGTGCTCACTCTCATATACATGTGCAGCCCCCCATGCACACACATGAACACACATAAGAAACTGCTCTCATGTTTGAATGTAGTATCAAAAAAGGCTTAAATTTTTTCATCTTTTGCTATTATTTTTCATAAATGTTATTGTTTTTGAAAATCCAGTGGATTTATTGTTATTCTTTAAGATTCAGTAAATGAACACTTAAGTTTTGCTTAGTTTTAAAATTTATAGCACAGTCGAACACATAAAGGAAAGTACTTTGTAGTCCTCAATATCTAAGGCATAGAGAGTTCCTGCAGCTGAGAGCATTTGGGAACTTACCAGATTATACAGCGGAGACATAGATGAGTTAGTCCATCTCACTTTGAATTCAGATCCCATTCCTTTTTAGCTCTGTTCCTCTTGGTAAGTTACTTAAGGCCCTGACATTCATTTTCTTACCTGAAAAATGAGGCTGATAAGGTGAATTTGATAGTTAACTCAGAAAATGTATCTAAAGCACTTAGCAAATGATTATACTTGTAGGATAATATCTCTTAGACATCTGTGGTGACACAGACCTATTATCTAAGCTCTTGGGAATTGGAGGCAGAAGGCTCAGAATCAAGGTCAACCTCAGCTACAATAGTAAGTTCAAGGCCAGTTAGGACTACATGAGACCCTGTTACGTCCCCCCCCAAAAACCATAAAATCAACAACAACAACAATATAATACCACCATTTTACAAACAATGTAAGTTTGGGTTTGGAGAACCACTCTTAGTAGTTAACAGAACAATCTCAAAGAAATGATGGATGTGGTCTAGTGGATGTTCTGTTAGATGAACAGTAGAAACTAAACAATCACAGATCTCCATGACTGAAAAATGTAGATGTCTGCCATTATGGGATTTACTTGTTCTATTCTGGACACATTGATAATCTTAGTAACAGGAACCCAGATGGAAACGATAATATGCCTAGTAGTGTGATGTTTTAACCAGTCAAAAACTCCTGCTGAGGTGTAAGCATGTGTTGAAAGGTACAAGCTAATACTACCCTACTCCTCAGAGAAACAGATGACAGCCTACACAGAAGTAAACTGGAGTAGTGCCCTTTGCCCAGACAGGGATTTTTGAAGCTATAATCAACTGAGTTAACACTAGCAAATCAAGCTTGGCCCTCTGTGTATGGGAACTAAGGAGGCATGCAGACCTGTCAGTTGTCCCCCACTTAATTATTTGAAATCACAGTCCTTAGTCAGGAAAGGCAATAAATATTGTTAAAAAGCTGCTATAAAACACTGGAGCTCGCTCTATAGCGATGTCTTTGCTGAATAAGTCAGTATAGGTGAAGTGTGCTATAACTTCTCCGTATTGTAAGCAGGAGTTGGCTGGTGCCAGGGTTCTATGGCTTGGTATTTTATAAGCTGCAGGACTTCCAAGTGGTAAATTGTTGTTTACTCCTGAATACATTATTTTTTTTTCCTCTAAATTTACTTATTTATTTTATGTGTATGAGTGCTCTATCTGCATATATGTCTGCACACCAGAAGAAGGCACCAGATCCTGTTACAGACAGTTATTGTGAGCCACCATGTGGTTGCTGGGAATTGAACTCGAGACCTCTGGAACAGCAGCCAGTGCTCTTAACCGCTGAGCCATCTTTCTGGCCCCCTGAATACCTGCTCCGTGGTCCAGAAATACCTAACCTCTTCCCAGCAGGTTTGTTACGTCTTTCAGAGGTCTGGAAAATCTTAGCAAAAAACTTAATAATTACATTTTTAAAGTGAAATGTAATTTATGATTTAAAAATATTTCATTTTTATTTTGTGTATGTTTAGATGTTTTGCCCTCATATATGTCTATGTACCACATGTGTGCAGTGCCTTGGATGCCAAAAAGGACATCAGATTCCCTATAACTAGAGTTACAGGTGATTGTAAACCACCATGTGGGTGCTATGAACTGAATCTGGGTTTTCTGTAGGAGTAGCAAGTACTCTTAACGAAGCTTTCCAGCCCCTAACTTATGACTTTAATTTAGAAAATATATATATTGTACTTACAAACACAGGTGTCTATGGGTGGAATGGTTATGGGAGCTTTCCCCCATGTTTTTAATGGTAGTTTCCTAATTTTATATGTAAATATGTGTGATTCTTTTTATTGGAAAAACCTTTTGGGGACAATAGGTAATCTGAACAAGTCATGCTGAAGAGGCCTCTGGTTTAGGACATCCAGGTCTCAGCACGGTGAGGGCAGTATCTGTGGGTTAGAGGGCAGTCTGGCTTGAGGAGTTACAACTCATAGGGTATCTTAGCTATTGTTCTATTCCTGTGCAGAGACATGAAGAGACCATGACCAAGGCAACTCTTATAAAAGACAGCATTTAGTTAGGGTCTAGCTTATAGTTTCAGAAGGTTAGTCATTTATCTTCATGGTGGGAAGCAGACAGGCATGGTGCTGGAGCAGTAGCTGATCCTCATCTGTAGGCAGCAGGCAGAGAGAACAAGACTGGTCTGACATGGGCTTTTGAAACTTCAAAGCTCACTCCCAGTGACACATCTCCAGTAAGGCCACATCTTTTCCAACAAGGCTGTACCTCCTAATCCTTCCCAAACAGTTCAACTAACTGGTGACTAAGCATTCAAATATATGAGCCTATGGGGCTCATTCTCATTCCAACACAGGGCGTGGGCACTGGGGACGAGGATTCAGAGTCCAAGCAGAACAGGAAGGCAACCGTGTGTAGTTAAGGCCTGGGAAGAATACAGGGGGTGGGGCCAGTAAAATGGATGGCCAGAGTGAAGGAGTCCAAGGTGGTCTAACATGGGGAGTCAAAACCCTAGTAGAGTAAGGAGGGCATCCGTATGTGGATAGCAGCTTAGGGTGGTGAATTCAGTCCAAGTAGGATCAGAGGATGAGAAGGGTATCTAGATGGCGAGAGTTCAGAGGCTGCAGTGAGAGCTTGTTTATATACTGGGTGAAAGAAAGAAAATATTGGTCAAATTAGTCAAAATCCTTAGAGTAATTTGTAAGTAAAGGGTATTCAAATTATGGAAAGGGAGAAAAGAACCTAATAGTATTGCATTAAAACTGGAGGTTTCAGTGCACAGTTCAGTTTCCAGTGTAGCACTAGGTGGTGATAGAGAGAGATGTAAACAGGTCCATATATAAATACTGGCATACTTTAACTCTACACTGTGCTGGGAAGAGATGCTCAAAAAGACGAGAAGTGTTTAGAAGGACAAAAATTGTCCTTGTAGAAACTCCCACGGACCAAATCTTGGGCAGTTTAAGCAGGAAAATAGATATGCAGAATAAGTGATTCTATCGCAGTGAGTCAAATGAGAGTCTGGGCTGGGGATATAGCGCAGCACTTGCTCAGCTTGAGGAGTGCCAGAACAAACAAGAAACCCAACCCGGAGTCTGTGAACCCGTAATGATATACATAATAAATAGATTGTGCAGGATACTCAAAAAAATTTGAAAAGAATTTTCATAAAATTAATAGCTACAAAGAGATAAAGAAGAATTTCAGAGAAACTTGGCATACATCAGTGATAGAGTGGACATCGTCTGTGCAGGGACAAATTGAGATTATAAACACTTGATAGGATGCAGTGTAGGCACAGCTTCACCTCTATGGTAGTTCTGTTAGGGACACATGACCCCGGGCTGGGGATACAGCTCATTGTGAAGCACTTGCCCGAGCCCAAGCATCAGATCTACACCAGGTTAGACTAGAGACACATGATCTACCACTGGATCATTCTGTAACAGTCAGATCTACACCAGGTTAGACTAGGGATGCATGATCTACCACTGGATCATTCTGTAACAACTGCCTGAGCTTGGGGAATGGGCTTTAAGGATTATATGGCATTATGTGTCAGTGTTAATTTCCTGGTTTTGACACTGTAGAAGGATGTCCTTATTTGTAGGAAGTACATACAGAAGAATTCAGAAATATTGGGGTCATTAGGTTGGCAATAGCTCGGGAAAATAATTTGCATTATATATGGCTTGAGAATCATAATTGAAGGGGCTGGAGAGATGACTCAGAGGTGAAGAGCACTGGCTGCTCTTCCAGAGGTCTTCAATTAAATTCCTAGCAACCACATGGTGGCTCATAACCATCTATAATGAGATTTGGTGCCCTCTTCTGGCATGCAGCCATACATACAGGCAAAACACTGTATATGTAATAAATAAATCTTAAAAAAAAAAAAAAAAAGTCATAATTGAGCTGGGCGGTGGTGGCACATGCCTTTAATTCCAGCATTTGGGAGACAGAGGCAGGCAGTCTTTGCAAGGCCAGCCTGGTCGACAGAGTGAGTTCCAGGATAGCCAGGGCTACACAGAGAAACCCTGTCTTGAAAAAACCAAAAAAAAAAAAAAAAAAAAAAAAAAAAAAAAAAAAAAAA
>CABHPR010103704.1:22133-34615 GCA_902168415.1 Peromyscus melanophrys | reverse complement strand
TAGTCCCAAAGAGAAGAGTTGAATCCCTCTGGAAGTCTGTGTGCTATTCAATGCCTTCTGCTATTCTACAAACTTATTCAGTCTCCTTTCTCACAACCAAGAATCTTTGTACTGCTCTGCATGGATTGGCCCTTTCCAGAATGTTACATAATCAGTAGTTTACAAGACTCTGTTTTAAATTGGCTTCTATATCTACTCATAATTAGTAGTTCTTTTAATTATAGTTTTAAGTATTATTCCCTTGCCTTGTATACTACAGTTTATTTACACACTCACCTACTTGAAGATATTTTGGTTACTTAAGTTTTTGACAAGTATGAATACAACTTATTCAACAAGAGTAAGCTAAAATAACAGAAACACAATGGCTTTTCATGGACTGAGAATGTAATTTAGTTTGTAGGGCAAGTTGCCATCATAAAAGATAACAAAGTAAGTGAATTCAAAATTCCAACAGAAATCTGCTTAGAGAAGGTGTTGTAGCCCTAAAGCAGTAAGGACAGCTGAAAGGTTATTTGAAGGGCTGTGGTATTTGATGTGGTCCCCCTTGAAAGAGCGACACTCATGGGGGCACAGTAAAAAGGGCCCCTGACCCTTATGTGAATTTAACTATAGGAACACACTAAATTTTCAGTGCACAGCTATGTACAAGTTTTCCATAGTTGAAAGAGAGAGGGAAGATTAACTATCATGATTTTCTCTTCTTGTTCCCCTCTAACAAATACTGGAGCTGGGAAGAGGGCCCTTCCAGAACGGAATCCCTCCAGAAGGAAGGACAATCTCAGACTACCTATTTCTTACCTTCTAAGATCACAAATGCAAAGGTGCTTTAAAACAAACCTGTGAAGGTCACAGTCTGGTATTTAATCATCCTACTTCAGAAATCTCACCTCCTCCCATTCATCATCTTCAAACCAATAGGTCTCTGGGACAGCCGTGAATTGCAGTCAAGGAATTGCCGGAGGAGAACGCCAATCCAGGAGAGGCTTTTAGAGATTTTTTTTTTTTCCAACATGGGAGATAACAATGAGGCTAACAAGCCAACACGAATCCTTTGCAGCTGTAGGGAATGTTAAACATGGCCTTATTTCTAGCTGAATTAAAACCAAACTTCACAATAAAGTCCTGTTACCCTCATTCCCATTTAACCTTGGAACAAGAGATTTAGAAAGCATGGTAAGATAAAAAGTGAGATAAGATAAGCACATCTGAGGTGTGAGCAAGACTCAGATATAAAGAAAACTGTAATATTACCAACCAGAGTGCATAGGTGACCTCTGATTAACCCATTAAAGGCACCAGTATCTGAGAACAGATGGGCAGTGAGAGCACTGGCATGGACATCTCTGGACAGAATTGAAGGAAATGTTGGACCTTATAGAACTGCCTAGGGAAGCAATGACAGTAGTCTATGAGGGTTTCACCACTAGGCTGGGCATGGATGAGGAGCCACAGTGGGCCCCGAGTGGGCCAGAAGGGTGGGCCTAAGCTGAGATAAAGAAGGAAAGCAGAATGCAGAAAGAAACAGAACCTTTAAAAAAAAATGGGGCACACACTGCAGCAGGTAGGAAGACTCCAACTGGAGGAAATGAAAGCATTTTGGAGAAAACAACAGCATTCAAAGTTCTGTTAGTAAACCAGAGTTAGATAACCAAAAATACATGAGATTGGTCATTCATAAGGGACTGAAGTCTGTTTTCTCACAGTTCTGAAGGCTGGAAGGGTAAGATGCCTGCAAGATCGGTTACCTGACCAGTGCTGATTCTGCCACCAGAGGTGCTGGGCTGTATCCACTGGTAGGGAACAGTGGTGAGTACTCACGCAGCAGTCGGGAAGGAAGGGAGAGAAGGGAAAAAGATCCTTTTATGAGGATATGTCTTCCTATTCATGAGGTCAGAGTCATCGTAACTCATTTCCTTCCTGAAGGCCACACTGCCCAGTGTTTCGGTTTCTATGTGAATTTTACAGGGGGAAATAAAATGTTTAAATATTAATGGAAGCCTTGCAGCGGCAATGCGTCATTCCCCTGTGAAACATCTTGAGATGAGAGGTGACCGTCAAACATAAAGCTGCCTGATGTTTGGGAGAACTGTGTGCTGGAGATTTACAACCCGCTGGCAGGGCAATGGGTCACAAATATAATACCCCACGACCCCTTATCAGCAGAGCAGCAACCCAACCCTTAAAGCTTTATTTGTCCCTTTGCTGGAAAGAAAGAAATTACCATTGAGTCTCAGCATCGCTCCAGACAAAGGAGAGTGAGCCAGGGCCTCACCCGGGAGGTAAAATGTATCAAGAATATGTGGTATAAATTTCCTTTCATTAGGACAGAAGAAAAACCCATAGTAACTTGAAGTATAAGCCAGATAATTGAAGTGAGGATGGAAGGGGTGGTAGCCTACTAAGCATGGCTAGAAGGAGCAGGCTAGAGGCTGTGGTCCGTGCTCAGACTGGAGGAATGCTTCAGTCTGGAACCTGAGGCAAATGCACAGGGCACAGTCTCCATGGCACACAGGCTATATCCATCCGTAAAGGTTTAAGAGATAGACTGGGGCAATCTCCCTCCCCCTGTGTCTTTCTCCTTCCCACCCTCCCCCTTTCCTTTCTTCATTCTCTACATGGCTCCTTTCTTCCCTTTCTCTCTTCCTCACATCCACTTCCTCCTTTTTTTCTTAATCATATGTGTAAGTTGTAGTTTTGAGTGAAATAAGAATGTCTGGTTGCATTGAAGATGAACCTGGGTTAATCTTAAGGTGTTTTTTTTTTTTTTTTTTTTTTTTTTTGTGTGTGTGTGTGTGTGTGTGTGTGTGTGTGTGTGTATGTTTGAGCATAGAGGCAAAATCTAAATGAAGCTAAGAAGATAAAGTTCTCATTTTGCAAGGCTAAGTTTGGTGGCTCCCTGAGACTCGAATGTTTTAACCTATTAAATGGGTTTTCTTATCAGTACCATGTAGAAATTTATTTATTCCTAACATTTTATTACATAAAATTCAGGTATCCATAAAAGAGTTAGGGAAAGTCCAAGGTGAAAATGAATGTGCCAAACACCTGGATTCTATTAGGAATATTTTAATGCAGGACTCTGTTCAAGTGTCTATGCACTCATTCACTCTATCAGTCCATAACCATCCATGGCTTTTGATGCACTTGGAAGCAAATTATAGATATCAATATAATTTCTCCTAAATATTTATTTCAGCAGACATGAAGTTTTATATTTGTTTGATTTAAAATAAACGTAAAATAGAGCACCAAATTATTAGTTATAGAGTCACTGTATTTTGGAAATGTCTACATGTGAGTAACTGAGTCCCACATTGGGCTATAAAACAAGAGTGAGCAAATTTTCTTGTTAAATTCCCCAAAGTTTCTGTGTTTGTGCTGTGGGTTAAATAAAACTCAGATTTATATTCATCATTCAGTTGCTTGCTGACATTGAAAATATGAAAGCCAATGGTAGTTTGTAGGCCACATAAAAGAAATTCTTGGGTGTGGTTTCTCATCTGGGGCTCTGTTTAGCATTCTTTCCATCCCTACCCACCCATTACCCTATTATTTTTATATTTTATATTTTATACACGTAACCTAATTAATCTTCAGTTGGTCTGACAAATTTGGTTGCTATTCAAAGGGGAAATATCCTTTATATCCTTCCATTCATTCTTTCTGGACTGTTCCACAGTGGCCAATTATAGTCTGAAAATTAAACAAACCATTTGAGGTCCCAGAAGAGAAACAGCTACAGTGATAAGAAGTCGCCTCTTTCACGTGTAATACTGGGTTATTTACCAGGAATTATAATGACAATGCTTCTTCCTCTGGATTAACACACTGATTTCCCTATTAAGAATGAGAGTGGGAATAAATAGAAGTAATTTGGCTTTTTTTCCCCTTGTAATTTTGTTGCTTCCGTTGCTGTTTTTATTAGTTGGCTATTATTGGCAATCTCCACCTTAATGGCTTGCACACAACATAGCCTAATGCCCCACTGCTTCTGTGGAACTAGGACTCGGATTGAGGATGGCTTTCTGCTCCAGAGCTTCTTACGTAATTACAAGCCATCAACCAAGATAATTGACAACCTGGGGGTCTCATTAAAGGCTCTGAGATGCAATTTCTAAGCTCACTTTTGTGGTTGGAGCAGCACTGGATTATTTTTGGTCAAGAGGACAAGGTTATTCATGACATTGATTAAAAGGCACAAGATCATTGGAACTGTCTATCTTTGAATGTGTGATCAACAGCATTTTATTCTTAACTACAACCAAGTAAAATTACCTTGGAAGCCAGGTATGATGGAATCTGTTTTTAATTCCAGTATTCAGGAAATTGAAATAGTAGGATTTCTATTTAATTTCTGTTTTGTTTCTTGTTTGTTTGTTTTGTTGTTGTTGATGATGGTGTTTTTGTTTTTATCATGTTTTGTTTTTTGATAAAATATTCTAGAAAAAAATGCAGTTTAAAGAAGAGTTATTCAGCTTATTATTTCAGGTTATAGTCCATCATTGTGGAGAAGTCTAGACAGAAACTTAAAGCAACTAAGTACATCCATAATCAAGAGCTGAGAGAAAAGTAAGTGCATGCATCCCTAATTATTCTGCTAGTTTTTTTCCACTCTCATACAGATCAGGACCTAGAACTTGAAATGGTGCCATTCACATTCAGAGTGGGTACTCCTACCTTAACCCAATTAGGAAAACATTACTGCACAGGCATGCTCATAGCTAAACACAATCTAGACAATCAGTCATTGAGACTATCTTTTCGGGTAATTCTAAATCATTGCAAGTTGACAATTAAAATTAATCATCACAATTCCATCCTTTGTCATCCTGACACACAAACACATCGATTTTAAAGCATAACATTTAACTTCATCCACAAAGACTCTTAATTGTTTGTCTCATATTGTAAAATATGGTCTGCTTAAAAGGTCTTTGGCATCTTTTCCCCACAATTTTTCTTTTATTGACAATAGACTTATTTTTTATACAATATACTCTGATTATGGTTTTCACTCCCCCAATTCCACAAAGATACTTCCCACCTCCCCACCCATTCAAATACACACCCTCTTTGTCTCTCTTTAGAAAATGAACAGGGATCTAAAGAATAATAATAAAATAAAACAAACAAAAAACTCAAACAGAACAGAATAGAACAAAACAAACAATAAAAAGAGACAAAGCACAAAAACCACATATAGATGCAGAGACACACTTGTTTGTACACACAAGAATACCATAAAAACACAAAACTGGAAGTATAAACATAGTAAATACGCAAAGGACCTATAAGGTAAACAAACAAACCAAAAACTAAAAACCAAAAACAACCAAACTCAAAAAGCCCTTACAAATCATTATGAGACAAAGAACCTCTAAAGATGTCATTGAATGTATATTGTGTTGACGATCTTCTGCTGGGCATGAGGCCTGCCCTTACAAGTAATTTCTATTTCCAGTGAGACTCTCTCTGCTGGAGAGAACTAATTTTTCATTTGCCAGTGGTTATCAAGTAGATACAGTTTCAAGTTGTAGGGATAAGGGCTGGTACTCACTTCTCCTCTCAGTGCTGGGACCCCATCTGGTGCAGATTCATGCAGGCCCTGTGCATGCTTGCCATAGTTTCTGTGAGTTCATATATGTGTTGGTTCTGTTGTGTTTAGTGTGCCTTATCTTCTTTGTGTTCTCCAAACCTTCTGGCTATTATAATCTTTCAATTTTCTCTTCTGCAGAGTTCCCTGAACCCAGAGTAAAGGCATTTGATGGAAACATCTCCTTTAGGACTGAGTGTTCCAAGGTCTCTGACTCTGTACTTTGTCCAGCTATGGGTCTTTGCATTTGTTTCCATATGCTGCATGGGGAGACTTCTCTGATGATGGCTGAGCAAAACCATATGTATGAATATAGCAGAGTGTTGTTAGAAGTAATTTCATGACTACATTTCTCTAAAAGAACAGTAGTATTGGTTTTTCCCCCGAGATCCTTGGCCTCTCTGGTCTCTGGATGTTGGACACCTAAGCAGTGTTGGGGATGGGTTCCATCTCATGGAGTGGACCTTAAATCCAATAAGATGATGGTTGGTTACTCCAACAAGCTGAGGGCCACTATTGCAATAGCTCATCTTGCAGGCAGGTCATCATTATAGATTAGAGAGTTTGTAACTGAGTTAGTGGTTACCTTTTCCTTTGGTAGTGTACAGAGTACCTTCAAATACTATGAATCTAGGCATAGGGGGGAAGGCTTTAGGTAGGCACCAGCTAGACATCCGTGTTCAATGAATTGTGCAGACGTCTTTAGCAGCAGGGCCTTACAGTCAGTTTGTGTTGAGTCAACTGACAGTCACACTCAGGGAAGCTTGGCAAAAGAGACCTCAAAGCCCGCCCCACAGTGACACACTTCCTCTAACAAGGCCATATCCACTCCAACAAAGCCACACCTCCTAGTAGTGCCACTCCCTATGAGATTATGAGGGTCAGTTACATTCAAACTACCACCCCCTATCATCCTTTAGTTTTAGCTGTTCCCTCCCCATATTTCCTCCTTCATCCACATCATCCCTCCCCCTCCCCATTTGATTCTCGCATTTTTGTCCCCCACCCAGTCTGTCCACATTTATTTATTCTATTTCCCCTTCCTAGGGATATCCACCTCCTCATTCCCTTACACAATACATAACCCCTGTGGCTATAGAGTAATAGCTTTTTTATTGAAGACTTAACAGCTAGCTTCCACATATAAGTGAATATATTTGTCTAACTAGGTCTGGGTCAGTATGTTTTTCTTTTTTTTTTTTTTCTAGCTCAATCCATTTACCTGCAGATTTCATGATTTCCTTTTTTAAATGGCTGAGTAATATATATGCCACTGTGTAAATGTACCATATTTTTTTGTTTTGCTTTTATCCATTCATCTGTTGGCAGATATCTAGGCTGTTTCCAGTTTCTGGTTATTATGAATAGAGCAGCAATGAACACGGTTGAGTAAATGTCTCTGAATTACCCAACCCTGTGTCCCAGAGACATAAGGTTAAGATGCCCCAGATAACTGCTGATTTTTGCTTCTGTTAAACTGCTTGCTTGTTCTACTTCTTCCTGCAACCAACCAGCATATGTTTTTTGTTTTTTGGGGTTTTTTTTTTTTTTTGCCCTTAATATCTCTGCAGAAAACAGTTGAGGCTGCTCTGTGAGAACTGTTTCTCTCCAGGCAATCACCACCTGGCTTAATTAAGCCTCTTGAATTTGGACTCTGTTTTTGTAGAATAGTCCTTGGGGTCTTTGCCCCACAGAAGTTACATACTTCCAATATATAATGACACAGAATGAACATTCTTATTCCAAAGTGGAAGAAAAAGGACACAGTAAATGAATAATCACATCAAAGTGAAATGGAATTCCAGTAGGGAGAATTCCAATTCTTGATGATGCTCCCATTTGCAGCACTTGGAGCTCATAAAGTGTTAGGGTAAACCCACTTCTCCCGATCCCCCATCTACAGCAAATAGCTTCTCTCTTAGATTTAAGCCACTTTCATTGTACACAATATCTCCCCTTGATGGACAGCACATGGTCCTGGAATCTCCCATATCATGAGGTTTCCATTGCAACTGAGGCTTCATAGAAGTGCCCTCTCTGCACTGACTGTTGAAACCTGTCATATGGTGGCAGACATTAGCTGTTCTCTGTGACCTTCTGAATTTTGGACCTTTTATGCCTTCAAAACCAATGTCACACAGACAATACTTACATCATTGCTATGTTCAGCTGCCAGCTTTTGATGTAGCCAGGCCCCTTTGGAGCACAACTGTATTCACTCTTTATGTGACCCCCAAGAAACATTCCCAGGCAGCTATTTATGAGAAACAGGGAAACCCTTCACTTTACATTTTATCCTTTTAAATGAAGTTGGATTCTCAAAAGATAGAGTCTTGCCCGCAGGGTATTCTTCCTGCTGTGAAACTGGCACAGGAGTTTTCATTTCAGTGGCACTGAGCCCCTTCACTATCACACCTGTTTCTCAGCACCTGAACATGCCATTTCCTCCAGAAATGTCCTGTGCCAAATAAGCTGCTCAATCATCTTCAAATGTAACCCTACTCAAGTTCCCAGGACACAAGCAGAATGCAGCCAGATTCTTAGTCAAAATACCCATGAGTGGGCCCTAGCTCTATCCCTTATGAAGTCTTTATTTCCCTCTGAAAACCCATAAGCTGGGCCTCCACTGTCTGCATCTCTTTCTTTCTTTTTCTTTTTTCTTTTCTTTTTGGTTTTTTTCGAGACAGGGTTTCTCTGTGTAGTTTTGGAGCCTATCCTGGATCTCACTCTGTAGACCAGGCTGGCCTCAAACTCACAGAGATATGCCTGGCTCTGCCTCCTGAGTGCTGGTATTAAAGGCATGTGCCACCATTGCCTGGCCACTGTCTGCATTCTATCATCTTGTCTTCCAGGCCTTTTCTATGGCCTAATAAGCTCTGCTCACAGTATTTAACAGATTTTCGAAACAAAGTACCACTCCTCAAGTAGTGGAAGAACCACATAGTCAGGCTTACCACAGCAAAGACCTTGCTTCCTTGGAAGTAAGGTAGGTACCACCCGTTTCAGCCAATCTGAGTGCCATGAGAATCTATTTCAAGAAAGCAAGGCTGGAGATGTGGCTTGGTGGTAGTGTATTTGACCTACTTGTCTAAGAACTAGGTTAGAATCCAAGATCTCCAATAGCAACAAAATCAAATAATAGAACAAAACAATAAACAAAGCCATCTTGGATCCTGTAATCATTTTGTCGTATGTTTCTAGAAAATATCTAAAGAACACAACACATGCTTTCTTTGCTAGACAGTGCCTTCTGAGGAAAGTGTTTCACAAGGGCACAGCTCTCAAATCTTTTGAAGTTTTCAGTTAATAAGGCTGACTTTTCTTTCTGCTTTTGCTCACTCCATTCTGAATCAGCTTGTGTTATAGTACATGCTTAGTGGCTACACAAAGTCCTACCTGAAAATATCTTTTAAGGTGGCCAAAAATGAAAGCATTGTTAGAATTCAGGACTATTATTAGAAAGTCAAGAGGAAGTCTCAATTAAGGTTCAGGAGTATCCTTGCCTAGCAATTGAAAAATTGTTCAGAAATCTGGAATATTATCATTTACCTGATGAGCTACTACTTGGTCAATTTTGTTTGTTTGTTTGTGTAAGACAAATTGCTCAACAGTCTTTTTAATAAAAAACCTGGAGTCAGATATTGGGGTGAAAGCTGAAAGATCAGAGAAGCAGAAAGAAACCAGCCACATTCTTACCACTAGGAAATCCTCAGCCCAAGAGAGCTACTTCCTGTATACTCACATCTTATATGGCTTTCTGTGCCCTGCCATCTTATTTCCTCTCTCTGCCCAGCTCTATCATTTCCTGTCTGTCTGTACAGACCTCCAGACCTTTATGGCTAACTAGTGCTAGAATTAAAGGCCTGTGCCACCATGCCTGTCTCTGTTCCCAGTTTGGCCTTGAACTCACAGAGATCCAGATGGATCTCTGCCTCCCGAATGCTAGAATTAAAGGCATATGCTACCACTACCTAACCTCCATGTTTAATATAGTGGCTGGCTTTTTCCGCTGATCCCCAGATAAGCTTTATTGGGGTGCACAAATAAAATATCACCATATGTTTGTTTGTTTGCTTTTTAATGCTTGTCAACTTGACATATGCTCAGGCTATCTGGGAAGAAGAGACCTCAACTGAGACAATGGCTCAATCAGATTGACCTGTAGGCAGCTCTGTGGTGCATTTTCTTGATTGCCCACTAAGGATAGTGTGATCTGTAGGCTAGTGATCTTGGTCTATCTACAAAGCAAACTGAGTAAGCCAGGAGGAACAAGTCAGTGAGTAGCATTCCTCCATGACCTCTGCTTCAGTTCCTACCTCCAGATCTTTGCCTGCTTGAGTTCCTCCTCAGAATTCCTTCAGCGATGGACTGTGACAAGGGTATGTAATCCAAATAAATGCTTTCCTTCCCAAGTGCCTTTTGGTCATGCTGTTTGTAGCAGCAATAGAAAATAAACAAAAAGAAGAATATAAGATTCTTCCCTTTTTTTTCATCTTCTAGTCTTTGGCACATAGCAGGTCCCCATCTACACGTTATAGAGATCAACAATAAATCTACCCTTTGTGAGTGGAGGCCACTATATAACATGGAAGAGTACTTCCAATTTGCTTATTCCTATGATGTTACGATTTATAAAATCTGGATATCATTCATCTTGTACCATTATTCTTCCAACAAATAAAATTTGGTTCTCTTTCTCCCTATTCCTATCCCTCCCTCCCTCCCTTCCTCCCTCCCCATTCTGTACTGTCTGTCATTCAATGAGACCCATTGGCATGTTATTCCTGTATGCACAAGTTCTATCATCCACATTCCGTAGTGTGCATGTGACTGTGTTTGCTTGTATCTTTAACTTGTCTGACTAGCTCTGTAAATGGGAGGAATAAACTTTGTTCATTTTATGTCACAAAACCTATACAACTATGTCACTTACAAACGTCTTAAACCCTCTCTCTCCAAAATGGCACTTGATTTCATATGGTGCCTCTGGTGACTAAGGGTTGGGCTAAGGAAACCTGGGGCCTTAAACATAGTGTTAGAAATGATTGCTGCAGGGTCTTCATCCCTCTTCTCCTCTGTGGCACCACTGATATAAGTTTGTGGTGGCTGGTCTCTTCCTCCATCTCGGAAACTGCTAGTGTTTCACTGCATCTTCAACTGTCAGCTTCCTTCAGAATGTTTCTTGGCCTCCTACTCGCTATGCCCTTTTGTGTCCCTGACAAAGGATCAATGTCTCCAAGCCCATTCACAGAAGTTGGAAGAAAGGAGCTGTGATTTCTTTTTCGAACCAGTCTAGCGTGATGGCCAGGCAAGTGCTTGCATCTAGGAGTGGTTTTGAGTTTCCTTTCACTCTAGTAAATACATCGGTCATCTTTTTATATAGGTATTGACACCTGTTGTATGATCCATATATTTTTTATATTTGATAGAGTTGTTTTCTTTTCATATATCTGGTGTCAGTTCCTTCCAGCCTGAAAAACCTTCCCATATCACTGTGTATGATGTAGATAGGCTGCTTACATGTATTCATGCTTTTGGTGATGAGATTTATTTCAGTTTCATACTCAAGGACAATTTCTGAATACAGACATATAATTATTATAAACTTAACCCTTTCCTTTTCATCTAGCACTGTGGATTTGTCACTTTCATGACTCCTGGTTTCTGTTTGTTTGTTTCCTTTTTGTATATTGTGGTGCTGGAAACTGAATTTGGAGACTTGTTCTTTGTGACTGAGTTATGTCATCAACCAAACTTTTTGCTGTTTTTGTTTGTTTGTTTCTCCTTTTTTCTTTTTTTCTGATTTTGAGGCAGTTTATCCATGTATAGCCCAGGCCAACCTTGGATGGGCTGCACAAACCAATTTGATCTTGAATTCATTGTAGCCCTTGCTGACCTTAAACTCACAATCCTCCTTGCTTCAATTCCCTGCATGGAGAGATATAGGGATGCGTTAACTGGCGAATTGAACTCAGGGCCCCATGCATAGCAGACAAGTGCTCAGACACCTAGCAGTATCTCCAGCTCGTCAGTTTGTTTTCTAGTGAAAACAGCCTCTAATTATACAGTTATATTGAAGGTATAATTGGTTGTTTTAAATCATTGTTTTTGATGTAGTTTATTTATTGATGTTGGGTTTTCAACTGTGATTGCCTAAGAGCAGGTTTCTTAGTGTGTCTTTTACTTAATGTATGCCAAGGCTTTAATTACAAAGTCATTGTGAAATTAATGGGTACTTTCTGTTCATTGCTTCAAAATCTTTTTCTTCCACTTCGTCCCTCCATTTGCTTGCCCAACCTCACTCTCTTTCTGCTCCGGAATCCCAATTATAGCACTTGATACTATCATATAGATGTAGTGTGCCTATGTTTTTTTTTTCCAGTCCTTTTTCCATTTCTTTTCTTCCTATTAATTTATCTTCCTATTTCCTGGTTTTTCCTTATTCTTAACCAGTCAGACCTTGAAACTTTTCTTAAATTTTATTTAGTTAGTACTTTTGCATTTGGAGTTTTAATTTACTTTATGTCTATCCTTTTGTTGTTGCTCTTCTGGTTGTTGAGATTCCCATGGCTACTCACTAAAATTACTTTTAGACTCTTTTGAGCCTTTGGAAATATGTAGCATGAGTCTTAAAGAGTCTTATTAATAAAATCAAACCCGAGGCCAGTTATTGGGGTAAATGCTGGAAGGTCAGAGAGACAGAATAAGCCACAGCTATCTCACCTCGCTGGATCCTCAGCTGGTCTTGCTTCCTCAGACTGGATGCCCCGAGCCCTCATCCAGAATGGGTCTCAGCTGAACTGCTGCTAGAAGCCTGAAAGCTTAACCAGCCACATGCTTCTCCAGGCCAAAGGCCTCTCCAGGCCAAAGGCCTCTCCAGGCCAAA
>CABHPR010103703.1:0-20123 GCA_902168415.1 Peromyscus melanophrys | reverse complement strand
AGTCTGGGGGTATCTATCCAGCTACAGAACCTTCCAACCAGTGGTGAAGGGTGAGTCTGTAACGTCACCTCCTTAAGGCGAGGAGATTTATGGGAAGTGTAGTCTGGAATGCTCCTGGCTTAACTCCACTCCCAACCACCATAGCTGCACTCCTGGACTATTTCCCTGCCTCAGTCTCTTCTGTCCTACGCTGTAACAGAGTGTGAGCGACCCTGAGGATGTGCAACTGCGGGGGGATGGAGTCCGGGGACAGTTTCCTTGAAACCTGGCAAAGTCCAGAATGTCCCACAGCGACGGGACGGGAAGCCTGGGGGCCCAACCTTCAGCCACCTAGTGTGGGAGCGCTGGGGTACTGGTGGGACCGAGTGCTCCTGCTGTCGGTGCAGCCAGGTGTGCGGGACTCAAAGCCTGCCCGACTTCGTGCCAGGACGCGGGTCGGCCGGGAGACCCCGAGCTCCAGGGTCTTAAAATCCCAGCAAATTCCATCTCTGTCCTAGGTAAGAATCCATTGCCCAGCTGGACGCGAGGATTTTAATCATTGACTGCATGGTCTTGTTTCGAAACAGATCACCTGCATCGGGAGACAAACAACCTTGTGCAGGTTCCAAAGTCCTGACTGACAGCTTCTGTTCTGTTTAGAAAACACGATGTTGTTTGCATTGGCAGCCTTACATAAACTTCCTAGCACTGTGAGGTCAGCATAGCTGTGCTCATTAAGGATAACAAGCTAGGCTCGGGTGGGTGGAAGGATGTGCGCAGGCCACAAGCTAGTGTTGAGGAAGCCCTGATTCAAGGGTAGGTATGATTCGCTTCCTGTCTCTGGCACGAATTCTGCACCTGCCTAAAGTCAGCATCTGGGCCTTCACAGTGACCTGTCAACATGTAGGTCCATGGAGGAAAATGGCCCTCATATCAGATGTTTTCTAAGAATCCTGGTGTGTCCTGTCAGGTCCTTAGCTGAGGCAGGTTCCTACCTCTCTAGTCAGTGCGTTGCAAGGCTGCATTTTGATATAGGAAGTTACAGAGGGTCAGTTTCGTGATACTAAAATGAGTTTTCTAGGACCAGGTTTTAGTGTCTGGTAACCATTGTTGTTGAGCTTTGTGCGCTGTGAATTAGGAAGCAGGAAGCCACAGGAATCAGACTTTTCTCCAGAAGAGAGAGCAGCCTCTTATCCTCTCTGACAAACAGGAGCAGAGTTAGGGGGTTTGGTTTGCTTTGTTTTTTGATGGTCTTGCTCTGCATCCCAGGTTGGCTTCAAGCTTGCAATCCTCCTACCTCAGCTTCCAAGTGCTTAGATTACAAGTGTGTGCCATCACACCTGGCTTCCATGGTCATTACTTCTGATTCATTTCAAACTTTGCTGACCTGAGAGTATGAGTGACTGTCTAGAGCAACATCATTTGTGAATGCCCCAGAAATCAAAGACTCATTGCCTTGAGTCTGCCACAGGCATGATGTTCATATTTTAATTCATTGCTTTTGGTGAGAGGTGATCATGACATGGCTAATCCACAATTTATTCATATGTATGCAGGTGATTTCCAGTCTCAGAGTAATGGTAAAGCTTATCTGAAGTTCTGGCTAGAGTAGTATAAGAAGGTGGACCATCTCAGCTAGCCACCTTGAAACTGTCCTGAGCAGTTTGCAGTCTAAGGTCAATCTTTGAGTGGTGTTTATCGGCTCAATGGCATCATTATGGACCAGGTAGAATCATTGTTGTGGGGCCCCATCTTCCTTCTGGAGACTTCAGAGATCACTGTTAGGAAAATTTATGGATCACTGTGGAAAACTTAAATATCATTAATATCAAGACAAAGTTTAATTTTTTTTTCTTTTCTGGAGCTGAGGACCGAACCCAGGGCCTTGTGCTTGCTAGGCAAGCGCTCTACCACTGAGCTAAATCCCCAACCCAGAAAGTTTAAATTTTTGTTTTGTTTTGTTTTGTTTCTTTGAGACAGGGTTTCTCTGTGTAGCTTTGTGCCTTGAAAGTTTAAATTTTAAGATAGTAATATATCTAAAGAAAGGTTCTAAAGATTCAAAAATAAGTATGGGGAGAAAGAGAATTGTGAAAATAATAGTCCCTAGATTTTGGTTTTCTTCTGTTCCCACACCAGGTGGCTCTTCTGATATGAGACAGAAACTCTAAATTTGTCTTTTGATAACACACTTGGATTTAGAGACCATGCCCATCAGGCCAGATAGCCCAAAGGTCATTGGCTGATCTGAATGAATTTCCACAACATATTATTATTATTATTATTATTATTATTATTATTATTATTATTAAGTGTGTGTGTGTGTGTGTGTGTGTGTGTGTGTGTGTGTGTGTATACATGCTTGGGTACACACATACAGGCTTGTAGATGTCAGAGAACAACTTTTAGAAGTAGGTTTTCTCCAACCATAGGTTCCAGGGATCCAAAACCCAGGTTGTGCCGCAAGCACCTTTACCCACTAAGCCTCTTGCTGACCCAAGCCCTACACCTTTACTAGATTCAATAACATCATTATTACCTCCTTTACATTTGATCCATTACATTAGACTTGTAACAGTTTTTCAACTTGGTTTAAATTTGTCTTCTCCTAATGTTTAATAATGGGCATTTTTTGTTTGTTTTTTGTTTTGTTTTGTTTTTTTGCTTGGGAGAAGTGCCCATTCAGCTCTCCCCCGCCCCCATATTTATTACTGATTTAAAGAGTTCTGCATTCTATAAAATATTGCTTTGGAGATTTGTGACTGTTTTCTCACATGTTTTTTGAAGGGAAACCGGCCAGCTCTATCATGACAAGCATGGCTCTGACAGGCCTTGCCCTTCTCTCCCATTCCCTCTGCCTCGCTAAAAAAACAAACAAACAAACAAAAAACCAAACTGTTAGATTACATTCCTAAAGCTAGCTGCCAAGGTCTATTCCCTTATTTGGCCACTTTCTTCTCCTCAGACTGACTACCAAGGTCCAGCTATCAATGTGTATTAGAGTCCAGCAATCAAAAGGCCCCCTTGACTTACCTAATTAACATGCCCAATCAAAATATACCACTGTATCCTAGCCCATTCTATGTAGCTTTGCGCCTTTTCTGGATCTCGCTCTGTAGACCAGGCTGGCCTCGAACTCACAAAGATCCACTTGCCTCTGCCTCCCGAGTGCTGGGATTAAAGGCGTGCGCCACCACCACCACCACCACCACCACCACCACCACCACCACCTTTTCTTTGGTTTTTCGAGATAGGGTTTCTCTGTGTAGCTTTGCGCCTTTCCTGGAACTCACTTGGTAGCCCAGGCTGGCCTCGAACTCACAGAGATCCGCCTGGCTCTGCCTCCCGAGTGCTGGGATTAAAGGCGTGCGCCACCACCGCCCGGCTCCTAGCCCATTCTAAAACAGACCTTCCCTTTTCCTCTTCTTAAAAATTACACTTGCAAGGTCATTTGCTGTTGTTTTTTTCTGCCTGAGTCAGAAAGCAGCCATTTTAACTTTTCTTACCCACTTAATAAAGGATCTCTCTGTGAAAACAGGTGTTTGGGTGTGGTTTGTGCCTAATCGGGGTCCTCCGCTGTGTGGTGGTGGAGTCTCCTTTATTTTTCTTCATTAGACTTCCTTTCTTCCTTAGATAGGATCTCACTATGTCCCCCGATATTAAACATACTGTCCTTCTATTTCATCCACCTGAGTCCAAAGGCGTATAGGTATGTGCTATTATACCCAGCTTTTTCTATTCTTGTTTGTTTTGAGACAAGGTCTCACTATATAGCCCTGGCTGGCCTGGAACTTACCAAGTAGACCAGTCTGGCCTCGAACAGAGATACACAAAGATATGCCTGCCTTTGCCTCCAAAGTGCTGGGATTAAAGGCATGTGCTACCAAGCTGGGCACCTTTTCTAGTCAGAGCACGAGGTTTTGTGTGGATTAATTTTTCATAATTGTTTCCTCTTATGAATATGTTATTCTGCTCAGGTCACCATAACAAAATACCACAGACAGGTGACTTAAATAACAGAAATTTATATTCTTAGTTTTGGTGGCTGGAAATCCAGAATTAAGTTTTGCAATATGGTTTCTGGCGGCCTCTCTCCTGGCTTTCAGACAGCTGCCTTCTCCCTGTGTCCTCACATGACCCTTCCTTTGTACTCACAGGGAAGGAGGAGGGGAAGAAGACAGAAAAGGAGGGCACTCTCTCTTGTCTCTTTCTCTTCCTAGAAGGACACTAGTCCCTTCAGCTACCTTGTGGCTTCATTAGCTTTAATTACTCATAAACCTGTCTACAGATAGTCACACAAGGGATTAGGGTTTCAAAATATAAATCTTATGAACACCTGTAATAACAACCCATTCAAAAATAGGCAAGAGTTTTGTCGTTTCCACAAGACACACAAGTGACTAATCAGCTCATTAAAAATGCTCAGAACTGCTAACCTTTAAAGGACTATAACCCAAGTCACATTTAGATGCCACCTCACATCCACTAGGATTGCTTGTATGAAGAAGCACAACAAAAGCACTGTGGGGATGAGAAGAAATGGAAACCTCTCTGCACTGTTGGGAATATAAAACAGCAGCTGCTTTGGGCGCCAGGAGGCAGTCTCTATGTTAAAGGAAGCCTTCATCTACAGTAAAAGTAGCTCCACTCCTAAATACTGATGGTCTCCGTCTTAGTGTTTCTAATTACATTTTTAAATTTTTTTATAGTGCTTCAAAGTGATGCACATTCAATAGGAACTGTACTTTGTATGCAGGGGTGGTGGTGTGTGCATATGTACATGTTTGTGTGGGTGTGTGCATATGTACATGTTTGTGTGGGTATGTGCATTCGGTAGCCAGAAGTTGACATTAGCACTGGGACACTCAACTTTTTATTTTTTATTTTATTTATTTATTTTTGTTTTTTCAAGACAGGGTTTCTTTGTGTAGCTTTGGAGCCTGTCCTGGAACTTGCTTTGTAGACCAGGTTGGCCTCGAACTCACAGATCTACCTGCCTCTGCCTCCCAAGTGCTGGGATTAAAGGCGTGCACCACCACCACCACCACCACCACCACCACCACCACCACCACCCGGCAACTTTTTTTGTTTGTTTGTTTTAAAAAACATGAATTCTGGGGATCCATGAAGTTAGGTCTTCACACTTGTGTGGTATTCACTTTACTGACTGAGCCATCTTCTCAGTCCCAGAAACTACACTTTGAATTTGAAATTTGGTTCTTGTCCTGAGCTAACCATACGGGGAACAATACTCTCTTGTGATGCTGGGAGAAGGCAGTATTCCCTAGTAAGCCATGGAATCATGAAGATAAACATACTACACTGAGGCCTGGTGGTGGTGGCATACACCTTTAACCCCAGCACTCTGGGGGCAGAGGCAGGGATCTCTGAGTTCGAGGCCAGCCTGGTATACAGGGTGAGTTCCAGGACAGCCAGAACTACATGGAGAAACCCTGTCTCAGAAAACAAACAAACAAATCACTGTATTACAGTGGAGTGTATCTAATAAATGATATGAGATACTTGTCACCTTACTATACTTTGTATTTGATTGTTTCTCCTGTCAGCTAATATACATATTCTGAAGCATCTTTCAAGTAGGCCAAGGCCAATGAGACTGTTCAGCAGATAAGGGCACTTGCTGCCAAGAATGATTATCTGAGTTTTATTCCCCGCACCCATTTGGCAGAAGGAGAAAACTGACTCCTGAAAGTTGGCTTCTAACCTCCAAATGCATGCTGTGGTATGCACATGCCCACACAAATATATAGATACACACAATACATAAATATAACTTGTTTGATAATGTATACTAGACTAAGCAATGATGTTTGGTGGGTTACAAATATTAATTTAGATCTTGACATACAGTATTTCAAATTCTGATGGGTTTTTCAGGACATAAGCACAAGTCAATGAGCATCTGTGTATACCCAAAGGAACTGAAAGCAAGGGCTGAAATATCTGCACCATGCCCATAACAGCACTGCTTATAGAATAGAGATGGTGGGTACAATACAAATGATCATCAACACATAAATAGATTATTTTGTTTTTTCAAGATAAGGTTTCTCTGTGTAGCCCTGGCCGTCCTGGAACTTGATCTGTAGACTAGGGTGGCCTTGAACTCAGAGACCTGCCTGCCTCTGCCTCCCCAATGCTGAGATTAAAGATGTAGATCACCGCCACCTGGTTATAAATTTTTTTTTTTTTCGAGACAAGGTTTCTCTGTGTAGCTCTGGCTGTCCTGGAACTCACTCTGTAGACTGGGCTGACAGAGATCCACCCACCTCTGCCTCCTGAGTGCTGGGATTATAGCTGTGCACCACCACTGCCTGGCTTATAAATAGATTTTTAAAAGTGACACATACATTTTATGGTGTGTCATTGACCCTTAAAAGAAATGAAATTCTGACACATTCTACAGTTCTGAAGACATGCTAAGAGAAATAAGCCAGACATAAACAGACAAGCATTGTATGATTCATTGATATGAAGTACCTAGCTTGTGCAAATACACAGTCAAAAAGGAATAGACAGGTCACGAGGACTGGAGGAATTGTTGTTTGGTGTAATGTTCCTGTTATGGGAGATTAAAAAAAAATATATCTGGAAATGGAACTAGAAAGACAGCTCAGCTGGGCGGTGGTGGCGCATGCCTTTAATCCCAGCACTCGGGAGGCAGAGCCAGGTGGATCTCTGTGAGTTCAAGGCCAGCCTAGTCTACAGAGCGAGATCCAGGACAGGAACCAAAACAACACAGAGAAACCCTGTCTCGGAAAAAAAAAAAAAAAAAGAAAAGAAAAGAAAAAGAAAAAAAAAAAGAAAAGAAAAGAAAGAAAAACAGCTCAGTGCTTAAGAGCACTGGCTGCTCTTCCAGAGGACCTAGGTTCAATTCTCAGCACCAGCATGGCTACTCACAACCACCTGTAACTCCAGTTCTAGGGGATCCAGTACCCTCTTTTGGCCTCCATATTCACCAGGCCAGTCAGATGGTGCATATACATATATGCTCTCAAATACACACAGAAATAATAAACCTTACAAATAAAACAACCCAGAGTTATAATATGACCTAGAACACGGATCTATGCACAGAGAATTAAAGCAGACTCACAGAGAGCATTGTGCACTCATGTACCCAGCAGCTTTACTCACGTAGCTAGAAGGTGGAAGCAAATGTCTTTTGATGGACAGATAAGCATATTGTGTGTAGACAGACACTGGAATGCTATTTAGCCTATAAGAGGAAGGAGATTCTGAGGGACTTTCAGAACCTTCCTCCAGATGAAATAAGCCAGTAATAGATGAATCCTGTGTGGTTACACTGATACAACATTCTCACATTCAGAGTCAAGAAAGCTGAACAGTGGGTGGCATGAGGTTGGGGGCAAGGAGCAAGGGGTAATTGTGGGTGGTCATCTTGTGCCTGTGCATATAACAGCAAAACTTTGCATTTCAGAGAATTGCCTCATTACTCTTTGTGTGTTGACAAATTTGCTTCGAGTTCAGTACCAGCTTAGATTTTTAGCATAAGCTTGACAATACTCATGGACTGTAAGACAAGTTGTAATTACACAGGTACAATTTTTTTTTTTAGACAAGGTCTTGTGTGTCCTAGGCTCATCTTGAACTTGCTATGTGACCAAGGATAAATTTCAACTTCTGATCCTCCCACTTCTGCCACTGGCAAGCTGGGATTACAGATAATGCACTACCACACTCGGTTTCTGTAGCACTGGGGATGGAACCCAGGCTTTCATGCATGCCAGGGAAGCACTCTACCAGTTGAGCCGCCTCCACAGTCCTAGATATAAGATTTTTACAGTGAATGACTCTAAAGGTTTCTTGAGCAGGATAAAATTTATAAACCTTAATCTTCTCACATAGATAATAAAAACTATATAATTGAAATCTAGAAACAGCTATGGATTGGACAGAAGCAAGGCAGCTTTGGGAAAATGGAAAAGCACATTAAAAACAAGGAAACAAGCCAGACAGTAGTGCCACACGCCTTTAATCTCAACACTTCGGAGGCAGAGGCAGGTGGACCTCTAAGTTTGAGGCCAGCCTGGTCTACAGAGCAAGTTCCAGGGCAGCCAGGGGGCTATGCAGAGAAACCTGCCTCAAAAAACAAACAAACAGAAAAGGAAACCAAGAGACTGAAGCAGGAAGATAGAAATGAGTTTAAGAGCAGCCTTAGCTGCATCATGTGTTGTTCCAGGCCAGCATGGAATACACAGAGAATTAGAGAGGTGGCCCGGGGATTAATAAGAGCACATAATATTTTTTACAAAGGACCCAGTTTCAGTTTTCTTGTTTTTTAATATTTATTTTTAATTGTGCACTGGTGTTTTGCCTGCATGTATGTCTGTGTGATGGTGTGGGATTCCCAGGAACTGGAGTTACAGACAGTTGTGAGCTGCCATGTGGGTGCTGGGAACTGAACCTGGGTCCTCTGGAAGAGCAGCCAGTGCTCTTAACCACTGAGCCATCTCCCCAGTCCACACATACATAATTTAAAATAATAAAAACTAAAATTACCTAAGACAGAGCACCTGTGTGGCCTGGGCAGGCGTCTCCATGACGGGTAAGGTGACCTGCTGACGTCCCACGCAACCCAAGTCAGAAGCTCATTTTTTAATAAAAGGGGGACCTGCAGGACCCTGGCCCCCGTTTTGGGTAACTGTTGCCTTGCTTGCGGACCTTGACCTTGATATCCTCCCTATGCTAATTCCCTGCCAGGTTCCACCCTCCTGAAAGCTTAAGGGAAGTTCCTTGCCTGGTACCCTGAATAATGGGCGTTAACAGATTAGAAGCAAGATTGTAAAACATCAGCAGCAAACTTCTGCCCTCCGGGGCCCTCCCATTGTGCTGTAAGCCTGTATTTAAGACCTCCTCCCCCCTTAAATAAATGACATTCAGCATTTAAAATTAATATATATATTATATATATATAATTGAATGAATACTGTGAATGTAATCTATGAATACCACAAATGTGATTAATATCATGAGTGTAATTAATGAATATCATGAGTGTAATTTAAAAAATAAATAAATAAAGTCAAAAAAAAAAACAACTAAAATTAAGGGCTGGAGAGATGGCTCAGAGGTTAAGAGTACCAACTGCTCTTCCACAGGTCCTGAGTTCAATTTCCAGCACCCACATGGTGGCTCACAACCATCTGTAATGAGATCTGGCACCCTAAAATTAAAAAAAAAAACAAAAGTAAAAGAGAATAAAAAACGTTGAGACTATAGCTCTGTAGTACAGCACTTGCCTAGCACATAATGGGTTATGAGTTTAATTCCCAGTATTTAAAAAAAAAAAAGCCAGGTGGTAGTAGCACATGCCTTTAATCCCAGCACTCAGGAGGCATAGACAGATCACTGTGAGTTCAAAGCCAGCCTGGTCTACAGAGCTAGTTCCAGGACAGCGGAAACACTTGGAAGATCATTTGTCTGTCATTCACAGGAACATCACCTCACATGAATTTTGCATTGGTGGGGCTCTTGAGAAAAGATTAAGATGGAGCTGTTGAGATGGCTCAGCAGATGAAGGCTCCTGCCGTCTTGTTGCCTGATGATGTACATTCCTTCCTAGCAACACACATGCCAGCAGTAGAGAACTGATTCCCACAAGCTGTCTTCTGACTTCTATGTTGGTACACACACTCATGACAAAAGACATAATAAAATGTAATATAATATTTTTAGAAGCAATCAAGTATGATCTTCAATTTCCACAAGACATCCATGAGTTTAACCCAGGCCTCAGTCAGTAATGCATTATTTTGCATATGCATATTTTATTAGCACCTTCTAATAACTATAATGACTTCTAGTTGACCTTTAAGTACATAGAATCATCTTGACCCACAATGTCTCTCAACGGTTGAAACTGACAAACAGTGCAGTTTCTTTTCTTTTTTTCCTGGCTGTTTTTAGATTGGGCTTGTTGTCCATCCTGTTCCTGTGTTTGTATAACTTTTGTAAATCTTGCAGTTCTGGAAAAAGTTAATTTCAAATGAGCCATCATTTCGGAAGTGTCTAAATGTCCTTACTGTAGCAGTTCTGAGAATGAAAATGGGAACTATTGTTTTTTCTTGGGTATTTTGGGGGCTCCCAAATAAATCACACACAGAAGTTTATTCTTAATTATCAATTATCAATGCCCAGCCTTAGCTTGGCTTAATTTCTAGCCAGCTTTCCTTAACTTGAATTATCCCATCTACCTTTGCCTTGGGGCTTTTCCCATTCTCTTACTTCTGTAAATCGTACTCTTACTCTGTGGCTTGCTGGATAGCTGGGTGACTCCCCCCTGGCTCCTTCCTTTTTCTCCTCCCAGATTTCACCCTCTACGTATTATCTCTGCCTGCCAGCTCTGCCTATCCTTTCTCCTGCCTCACTATTGGCCAGTTCTTTATCAGACCATCTGGTGTTGTACACAGGCACAGTAACACAGCTTCACAGAGTTAAACAAACGAAACATAAACAAAAGTAACACACCTTAAAATAATATTCTACTATGGGGAACTGTAAAGTAGCCTGACCAAGACCCAGTGGGTCTTGTATTCTTTGCTGTTCATGGCCCAAATGCAGGGGACAGGCATATGGGGAGGGGCATGCACATCAGAGTCTGACTTCATGCCCAACAGGCTCAGGTCTTTGGTTTGATAGGGTCCTCTCTATCTGCTGTGAGAGAGGGAGGGAAGAGCCCAGGTTGCAGAGTTGAGATAGGGTTTGAGGGTGATCTGGCTGTGACATGTCACCCCATTGATTGCCAGGCTGTCTAGGTGGTGTCCTCAGGTGCCTCCCTCTAGAAGCTGCAGTCAGTGGAAGAGAATTGCCTTTCACTAATAGAAAAGGACCTGTCTTTGGCCAAGGGTATACAAGTAATTGCTCTCCCCTGCACCAAACATGCTCTCAAGTAAATAAATAGATATTTAAAAAAAAAAAAGACAACAACAAAAACCTTCCTTATGTAACTTCACTTTTCACATACTTCCCAATACAATGGCAATTTTCCAGTTGTTTCCAAAGTTCTGGGTCAGAAAATGCTGTTATTTCATTCAGGACCCCATCAAAAGACTCCTTTGCTTTTGGTAACTGAGTGCAGTTACTCAACCACTTCCGTCTCCTGCACAGCCTTTCAGGAACTCTATCCTGAAGCAAACCTAAAGGCAGAAAGTGCTAAAAAGGCACAGAAGTTTAGAGGGCATGTGGTTTTGAAACTCTGGAGGTTTTTTGTTTTGTCCTCCTGTGGTCCGCCCCCCCCCCCCCCCCCCCCCCCCCCCCCCCCCCCCCCCCCCCCCCCCCCACCTTCCCCCCCCCCATCTCTCTCACACACACACACACCCACACCCACCCACACACACGCACGCACGCACGCACGCACGCACGCACGCGCCCAGCTTCCTAAGCCTACTCCTCTGGCTTCTGGACTGGGCAAAAGTAGCTTGGCAACCTCTTTCCGTGGTGCGCGCTCAAACAGAGGGCCTTCACCTGGGGTGAGTGCGGGCCGCTGCTGGGAAGAGCATAAGAAGTTCCTGGGTCTCCTCCCAGCACAGCCAACATCCTTAAATACTGGTAGGCTTTAGGCGGTGGAAGGCTAGTGAAGAGGCTCTCCGGTTGGTGCTAGATGTGGGGACCCAGAATCAGGACCAGCGGACGCAGACAAGTTTGTAACCTCAACAACTAATGTGCAGGCAGAGCAGGAGCTAGGTCTCTGGGGTCTCGGGAGCCAGAAAGAGTCACTTCAGTCCCAGCTGCCACCCGCAAGCCCAAGTAACCTGAGTAAGATTTCTGGTTTCTCATCTGAACATGAGGATGTCAATTGATGCCCCATGTGTTTGGAAATTTCTAGAGAAGTCAGCACCTGTAAAGCCAACAGCCAAGTGCAGGTTGCTGAGCCCTGAGTAAGAGAGGCTGGCTGTTACCGTGTTTAGAAGACGCCAGGTTGTTTTTAAAACTGGATGCAAACTTAACATCACTCTGAAGAGGTCAGCGGAACCATTGACATTAAAAATAACTGAGGCACTGTGATTATGGCTTAATGGATAGGGTCTTCACCTATCACACTAAAGGCCCTGGGTTTGATTTCCCACCACCTTCCAACCCGGGCACTGGCATACAGCCCAACAGGAGGATCAGCCAGCTTCTGGTCTCCCTGGGTTACCTAAAAATCTGTCTGAAATCAACCATCCGACAGAGAAGTTAGATCTTTCCTCATTCATCTTGTATGCCTATGAAGATGTCAAAGAACAATACAAAAACTGAGGTTCAGGTTGTTGGAGGTAAGAGAGCTGGTTCAGGTTTAAAAAAAAAGGTGATGGGACTTCAAGGACAGGTGTAATCTATTTCTTGTTATCCAATGTAACACCTACCTAAGCCAGCATTTCAGTGGCTGTCCCCCAGCAGACAGGGACTGTAGGTAGGATCTTGCCCTGTGTCAGGTATGTTCTGGGACTTCTGATGCTCTTCATTGGCTCAGGCTTCTGGTCCTTTCTTCAGTGTTATCTCCCTCTTGTGGGGCTAATGTTATAATGAATACCAACAGTCAGGTACTTGTCCCTAAAATGAATTTGTTTTGCAGATCTGTGTCTCTGAAACAATAGCTCTTGGGGAGTAGGAAGCAGAAGGCCTCTGTGTATAGGCATTTCACCTGGAACAGAAAACTCTCAGGATTCCTCTCAGACTCCTCTCAGAGCAGGAAAATAAGAGCCTGGAGAGAAGCAGTTCCTGGATCAGAAGCCATTCTTGATTGTCCAGCTCCATAAGACCCAGGCACGATGGCAGTGGTACCCCAGAGCTGCTGCAGTCTATAGATGTAGGTCAGCTTTGAGAACAGCAGGGTGAGCTAAGGAGGTCCATCGTAGGCTACCTGGGAAAGGCCAGGCCAGAGCTGGTGGTGGTCTACAGAAATGGGCAAACAGAGTAGAGTTTTTTCCCCACTGTGCCTAGATAGCCCCAGTCCCTTCTACACTCTCTAGGAGCCCCCACTTCTCTCACACAATATCACATTTGTCACTCACGATTTTACCGATATCAGAGAATCTCAGAAAAACATTACAGGTCAAACTTTCCAAAGTTACCTGTTTGACTCTGGGAAACTTAAAAAAAAAACAACAACAAACAAACAAACAAAAAAAAACCTTTTTTTAGATGTAAAAGGTTTGCTGACTTTGCAAGCGTTTATTGTAACTGTGACTCAGTTACAATAGGAGGAAGACAGTGCAGTTCACTGCCTTCCAGGTGAGCCACCGAAGGCATCTTATCTAAAGGTTTTACAATTCATCCTGTTAAAACAGAAAGTTAAAAATCCTTGCCTTCCCAGGTGGAACTCCAAGAGTCCAACTGGCGAGAAAGAGGGTTTGTATGAGCGAGAATTGTTGAGACCAAGGTTGGAAAAAGCACAGGGACAAATAGCTAAACGAATGGAAACACATAAACTATGAACCAATAGCTGAGGAGCCCCCAACTGGATCAGGCCCTCTGGATAAGTGAGACAGTTGATTAGCTTGATCTGTTTGGGAGGCATCCAGGCAGTGGGACCGGGACCTGTCCTCAGTGCATGTGCTGGCTGTTTGGAACCTGGGGCCTATGCAGGGACACTTTGCTCAGCCTGGGAGGAGGGGACTGGACCTGCCTGGACTGAATCTACCAAGTTGAACTCAATCCTCAGGGGAGTCTTTGCCCTGGAGGAGATGGGAATGGGGGTTGGGGGGGGGATGGGACGGGGGAGAACAAGGGAATCCGTGGCTGATATGTAAAATTAAATTAAATTATAAAATAAAATAAAAAAATGGAAAAAAAAGGAAAAAAACAAAAAAAAAAATCCTTGCCTTAAAACATTTCATCTCTGTGTGTGTGTGTGTGTGTATTGGTGAAATTATTAAGGCCACTCCACATAGTTAAAAGGAGGATTTATTTAGTGGGTAACTTACAAATGAAGGGATAGGTAGGTCGCGGGGTCTAGGGTAGATGTATCGCAGTCCAGCGGTGTTCTCTGGAGCTCTGCTCTGTCAGCCTACACCATCTCAGGTCCAGGAACAGAGAGAGCGCTGGCCCATCCAGAGATCTCGGGTCTCCAGGGGCCTCCCTTGGCCCCGCCTTGTAGGCGTGACAGTTGCCGAAGTCTCAATGGGGGTTGGAACTTCCAGATCAAAGCTGGAATGATTACCCACTACATCTCCCCCTTTTTGTCTAAATAAGAAGGTTCTAACCTAATACAAGACTATATACAAAGGAATGGTTATCAAATATTGTCCAGGAATAATGAGGGATAATGACCTAGATAAGATGGAACTACAACCAATGCAAACAATATCAAGCAAGAAACACATACTAAAATCCAGAGAAGTCTAGAGCGTAGGTAAATGGTATATTACAAAGATCATTCCAAAAGGTGTCCTATCCTAAAGAACCTGAATCTAATACTTAATATGTTCTATCTAAGATATTACATATATATACTAATTACTCAAAATTTGTTAGTCAATTTTAAGGTGTAAAATTATCAAGTACTTTTACTTGAAACAATATGCTTGTTTGCCTCGCTTACCTTTCGTGGTTTTAGGGGGTGTAGTAGCACTTTTCAGCCAGCAGGTGGCGTTGGTACAGCTCCAAAGCAAGGCCTGCTGGCGACCTTGGCTGACTGCAGCTGAATGCAGGAGTCGAGATGGCGGGAGCCGGAGCAGGCACTCAGGGAGCAGGGGAATGCCTCACTCACAGTGGTTTATTCGCTGGTCTCAGGGCTAAGCTAGGGAACTGAGACTGGACTAGCTGCTCCCTTTTTCAGGAGTGGAACCATGTAGGCGTTCCCTGGTTATATGGAACTTTGCAGGCGGGTTTAGGTACCCGCCAGCCGGGGAGGAGGCTGAGGGTGGGAGTCACCCAGGCCTTTGGAATTGGCCCCACGTGAGTGCCAGATATTGGTGAAATTATTAAGGTCACTCCACGTAGTTAAAAGGAAGATTTATTTAGTGGGTAACTTACAAATGAAGGGATAGGTAGGTCGCGGGGTCTGGGGAAGGTGTATCACAGTCCAGCGGTGTTCTCTGGAGCTCTGCTCGGTCAACCTCCACCATCTCGGGTCCAGGAACAGAGAGAGCTGGAGCCCATCCAGATCTTGGGTCTCCAGGGGCCTCCCTTGGCCCCGCCTTGTAGGCGTGACAGTTGCCGAAGTCTCAATGGGGGTTGGAACTTCCAGATCAAAGCTGGAATGGCTACCCACTACGTGTGTGTGTGTGCGCGCAAGTCAGAAAAAAAATGTCATCTCTGCTAGCAAAGTAACTCAATGGGTAGAGGTGCTTGCTGCCAGTCCTGACAAACTGACTTCAATTCCTGGGACATGTGGTGGGAGAGGCCTGACTTTCACAGGTTACATTGTATGTATACACACACATAATATGTAATAAATGAATAAATGTAAATTTGTTTTGTTTTAGTTTTGGTTTTTCAAGTCAGGGTTTCACTGTAGCTTTGGCTGTCCTGGAACATGCTCTGTAGACCAGGCTGACCTCAAACTTGGAGATCTGCCTGCCTCTGCCTCCCAACCTCTGGGATTAAAGGTGTGCACCACCACTGCCTGGCTTGAATAAATGTAATTTTTAAAAAACCATTAAAGAGGCAGGCTGATCCAAGGCTTTCCCTAAAGCTCTGATGAATAGAAAAGGAGTATACTTCCATGTCTAAAACCAGGAACATGCTGCAATTCAGATCCTGGGTACCTAACTCTTCCATAGTAAAGGGTTATGGTTATCAGTCCCAAGGCACTTGGTATGTGACTAACTTGAGATACCCTGTGTTGCTTTTTGCACAACATTGCTTGACTAGCTTCCTGCTAACTCTGTCCCATTTCCTGCCCTCCTGCAAATAGTATATAAGATACTGTACTTAATACATTTGCGGACACGAGTCATCAGGTCGTGGAGACCTCCTGATTCCAGCTTTCTGACTTATTTTCTCATCCCTGGTCACCCCGCGCCCCAACAGCATGATATTCTGGACCCTTAATCCTTCAAGTTCAGGTAACAAAAAAAACCTCATCTCTTTTTGTAGGTTTTCTATGGATTATCTATGTCAAGGATGAATGACTCACACGAAGTATCTTTCTAAGTTAATTTTGGATCAGACAAGATCAGGTACATTCAGAGTGGTTCAGCCTTATAACTGGTTGGTTAATTTTTTTTTTTTTCGAGACAGGGTTTCTCTGTATAGTTTTGGTGCCTGTCCTGGATCTCACTCTGTAGACCAGGTTGGCCTCGAACTCACAGAGATCCACCTGGCTCTGTCTCCCAAGTACTGGGATTAAAGGCATGTGCCACCACCACCCAGGTAGTTAGTTAATTTTTTTAAAGATTTATTTTTATCGTTTTTGAAAATTATGTCTAGGTGTGTGCATGCATGTGGGTATGAGCACATGAGTTCAAGTGTCCTTGGAGGCCAGAGGCATCAGATCCGCTGAAGTTGGAGCCAACTCATGTGGATGCTGGGAACTGAACCCAGATTCTCTGGAAGAGCAACAAGTGCTTTTAACTTCCAAGCCAACTCTCCAGCCCCCACTAAGCTAATTTTAATGAAAAGACAGTGTTTGATCATTTGGTATACATTACCTGAAATAGTCCTTATTTCGTTATCTAGGAAGACATGTGTATCTTTGTTAATTCAATCTAGAAAAGTTTGATTTTTCTCATTAAAATAAGCGTGTCCCACAATCATTTCCAAGTTGCATAGAGATAATGCAAGCTGCCCATGATTCTTCTTACTGCCTTTTCAAGGCCTAAAGGGTTCTATGTCTTTAGGCTGCCTTACATCTAGTTCTATAACATTTGGGAGAGTGAAACTAGGAGGAGTGAGGTAAGCTGACTTGTGACTCCCTCCACTTTCTGTCTCTCCAGCTGGGCTTTCACAGTTCTGTATACTATCAAGAGTCACAGAAAATGAACCCACCTCAGGTGAGATCTTTGTTCATTCCCTACCTTGTGATGTATATTGAATGTGTGAGGTTTAGAAGGGTTCATGCGATAAGTGGAAAAGGAAAAGTGGAGACTGAGTCAGTCTTCAGGGAAGATACAGGTTCCCTGTGAATTCTGAGGTTTGCTCTTTAACCTCTGTTAGGGACAGTGGTTCTCTCTGGTTACACTTTTCTGAGAGTTCACGTTACTTATAAATGTGCCTCCAATTATGTAGAATGTGTTTTATATAGTTACTGAAGCAGAGCAGCTGTATCCTTTAATTTGTACATATAATCTATACTGTAGCAGAATCTTAAAAGGTCTTTATTAATAAAACAAACCCGGAGCCAAGTATTGGGGTGAACACTGCAAGGTCAGAGAGACAGAATAAGCCACAGCTAACCTCACCTGGCCAACTTTTCAGCTGATCTTGTTCTCTCAGACTGGAAGCTTCTGTGTCCTCATCCCAATGGCTCTCAGCTGAACTGCTGCTCGAAAGCCTGAAGCTTAACCAGCTAAAAGCTTCTAGTTTCTGGTCCTCACGCCTTATATACCTTTCTGCTTTCTACCACCACTCCCTGGGATTAAAGGCGTGTGTCACCATGCCTGGCCATTTCCAATGTGGCCTTGAACTCACAGAGATCCAGAGGGATTTCTGTCTCTGGAATGCTAGGATTAAAGAAAGGCGTGTGCTACCACTGCCTATCCTCATGTTTAATATTGTGGCTGTCCTGTTCTCTGACCCCAGATAAGTTTATTAGCATACACAATATTTTGGGGAACACAATACCACCACACTATACATGTATATTAATCTATACATATACTATAATACAATATACTTTCTAATGATGTCTTGAAATGCTACATAGACCCTAAACACTAATAAATGTGGTAAATTGTTTTTGACGTATTTCCCAAGCCTTTTTTCTAACACTTGATCTATTTTTATTCCTATATTCACAACTTCCAGTAGGCAGTCTTATAAAAAGAAAAAGAAGCTGGACATGGTGTTGCAGGCCCTCCTTTAAGTTCAGCAGCGAGAGTGGCAGGTGGATCTTTGGGTTAGAGACCAGCCTGCTCGACAGAACAAGTCCCAAGACAGCCAAGACTCCACAAAAAAACCCTTTCTTGAAAAACCAAAAGAGAAAAAAAAGTTTTTTTCTCCTTTCCTTTCTTTTCCTAATAATTTTTAAAGTAAATTTTGTTATATGTAGATTCCTTGAAATTTGAATATAAATTTGGAGCTTGTAAGGACTTTCATTTTTTGATAAAAGATCTCATTTAACTCAAACTAGCCTAAATGCACTATCTAATTTAGCTTGGCCTTGAACTCCTAATCAGCCTGCCTTCAGGCTTCCAAGTTTTCAGATTACGGACAGGAGCCAACACTTCTGTGAAGATTTTGATTGTTGAATCAATTTACTGTTTGATTTATTATTTGACTTATTATCATAAGCCTATATTAGAGTTATAGTTTTTCCATGTAATTTTTGTCATACTTTATAGAAACGCATTTATTATTATTATTATTATTATTATTATTATTATTATTATTATTTTAAATGTAGTACCATGATTTTTTTTGTTTTCCTTTTTTTTTGTGAAAATTCAAACTTTATTGCTTTTTTGGGCACTGTAGTCAACAACTGAACCACTTAGGCCATTCAAGAGAACCAATAAACACCCACCGCACAAGGCCCTCTGCAGTATACAAAGAGAGTCAATCTATTTCTAAAACAAATACCAACTTCCATCTGATATAGTCAGCTCCTCCTAATGACCAGTGCATTCACTGCTAATGATCTTCAGCTCACACCTAATGCTGCAGGCCATGTCTCAGCCCATCTTCATTTCTGTGAGAAAAACAAGAAGGTACCTGATCTCATACAACATCCCCAGCTATCCAGGGACCAAATTCCAGATCAAGAAGACGGAGAGCACTCTATAGTTGCGTGTTCCTAGTCCTGATCCACATACCCGCTAACTTGATGCACTCTGAGGTTCAGTCCAGGCCTTCATCATATATGTCCTCTGAATATAAAAGTAGTTCACAAGCCATAAAATATAAAGTATTTTACCTCATACCCAGACTGCACAGAAGAGATTGGCCTCAAACATCACATGATACTTTAAGGGATCTTCAGAAATTTACTTTCTAAGTATGTGTATGAAAAGGGATGGGGCAGAGGGTGAAAGTGGAAATGGTGTGCTCGCTCAGCTCATCAGTTGCCAGGCCTAACAACCAGCCTGCAATCCCAGGTGTCCCTACATGATGGAAGGGCAGAACTGACGCCTACATATGTCTTCTGGTCTCTAAGCAGGCACACATACAATAAATGCAATACATTTTTTTGTGTTTTTGTTTTGTTTTGAAAGATTTATTTTATGTATGAGTGCTCTGTCTGCATGTATGACTTTATGCCAGAAGAGGGCATCAGATCCCACCATAGATGGTTGTGAACCACTGAGGTTGCCGGGAATTGAATTCAGAATCTCTGTAAGAGCAGCCAGTGCTCTTAACTGCTAAGCTGTCTCTCCAGCTCCACAGTTTTTCAAACAGAGGAACACAGAACTGATTGGAGTAAAAAAGCGAACTTTGTTACCAAGATCCAAAGTTGACTCAAATAGAACCCACATGCAGCCTGGGTTCATCAAGAAATTAGGATGGAAGCCTTAAGTGCATTAGGAATTCTTTCTCTTTTATGTACTATTCCTCTATGTTTTACTTTCTCAGCACATTTATTTCTATGGTTTCTGTGGTCTCCTTTGAAGCAGCAGGCAGAGAAGGGAGTTACTGCTCTGCCTGCGATGACTGGTCCTGATTACTAAGGAAAACTAACTGTGCTGCCACTCCACAGTGGAGTAAGGAAGAGTGTCTGGATACAAGCTGTTTCATAGAGTGTATGTATTTAATGTCAATGGAAATGACTTTGGCCTCTGTATCAGGTGAAGACCCACACCAGCTGAAGTGGTTCCTGTGGGAAAGGGAAGGAGATAAACACCAGGTGCTGAGCCTGGGAAATGGCACAGTAGATAAAGGCATTTGCCACCAAGCCTGATGATCTGAATTCAATCCTTGGGATCTACCTGATGGAAGAAGAGAGCCAACTCCCAAAAGTCCTCTGACTTCCACACACAGACAACACACACATGAATACAGAATAAATAAAATGAAATTTAAAT